>JAQGBT010003861.1:0-18265 GCA_034698585.1 Disparrhopalites patrizii | reverse complement strand
TCCATCTCTTTCTCTCTCTCTTGATTTCTCTGCATCTCTCTCTCTTGATTTTTCCCTCACTCTCTCTCTTGATTTCTCTCCATCTCTTTCTCTCTCTCTTGATTTCTCTGCATCTCTCTCTCTTGATTTTTCCCTCACTCTCTCTCTTGATTTCTTTCTCACTCTCTCTTGATTTCTTTCTGACTCTCTCTTGATTTCTTTCTCACTCTCTCTTGATTTTTCTCTTTCACTCGCTCTCTTTTTGTTTTTATTTCATTCTTCTCGCTCTTGATTTTCTCTCTCATTTCATTTTATTCTCTTTCTATTTTCATTTGATTTTTCTCTCCGTCCATTTATTTCTTGTCGCCTAATTTGTTCTACCTCTTGAATTCAACATGAATTCAACAATTATTTTTTCTATTACATAATTTCTTTTTTATACGATACTAATCACGAATCACATATACTGTGTAGTACATAATTCGTTATAAAGGGATTCTGCTTTTTTTTTATCTACGTACATAAACCCCGCATGCAAATGAATTGTGTTTCGGCACAATTTCTGCAATTTTTAGGTCCTAAAAGGATTTGGGATGATGTTAACCAGCTTTCCATGGCCTGGAAGCTGCACAAGTAAAAAAAAAAAAGTTGCCATCATCACCTTTTTCAGGCATGTGCCAAAAATGTTCATTTGCATTTTTTTTATCCCCATTAAAAACCACTGCAATGTTTACACTTTGCACCATATTCGCCATTAAATTAATGCTAAAAAAACTAAAAACAACTTCTCCAATTTTATTCTTGTACCTGGATCAAATACATATGGAGCAATTTGCTCTTGTCCGTGATGCAATTTTGCTTGAATGACCATGTATTATTAGTAATATGTAAAAAAAAAATTGTATTAAGACATATAAGAAATGAAGTGCTTAGTGGGGCGAGTGCCTGAACTTGACAGTATGCTTATTACGACAGCCTGATTAGTGGTTTTTTGCCCTCGAATAAAAAAATTAATAAATTGCATATCGTTTCCTCGATGTATCAGTTTCTTACTACAGTTTTTTTCTTACACAAGTAGTATCACGTATTTTCAGGTTTATTCACGAGCCTTATCCACATGTACAGATTTGCCCCACTGAAGACCGTCGTGAGTGCATTGGAAGTAGATATGATCAGATTTTTTTTTTTATTTATGACAGCTTTTCCCTCTCAAGGTGAGTCTCAGTATCTATTATTGGCAAAAAGAAAAAAAAATCGTAATCAAAGCTGAGAACCAAACAGAAAATCGTATATGCATTTGAAATAAGTATCAACACTTATTTGGTGCTCTGGATACAAATTTTTATCCAATTTTTGGGAGGTGCACTTTGAAAGGAGGGCCTATATATGAAAAAACTTGGGAGTTGCACAAAATCAAGAATTTTATGAAAAAAATGCAATTATTACAATTTCTCAGGGGCAATCATTTGCAGATATGTACCTACATATTTTTTTTCACCTTCCATATGGATGGAAGCCTTCCACATTTGACCGGAGAATGGAGGAAAAGAAGTATAAATAGGGCGGAAGATTCCGTTGGAATTATCAGAAATCATTTCGTAATCCTTCCAATTCTTATTTGAATTATCCTGTCTCAAGACACTTCCAACAAAACTCCATCAAAATGGTTAAACTTGTAAGTTTTTTGAATAATTTCCCCTCATTTATTACTTGCTCAATACCGCTCAATTTTCGAATTGTTTTTTAAGAACGTAGAAATTTTTCATAAAATAATATATTTTTATTGGAACGAACTACATTTTTAGCAAAGTTTACAGTTAATAACCGGACATTTTTTCAAAATTTCTCACCATTTGTTTTACCGGCTAACAGTGAGGAGATAGATTTTCGACCGTTTTTTAAATTGAACAAATTCTTCATGCAATAATATATTTTTGATTATAGGAACCAATTTTTAGCAAGCACACAAATTCTTCGTAATTTCTGCAGATTTGTTTGTAATAATTGCAATTGTTTAGTAATTTCTGCAGATTTGTTTGTAATAATTGCAATTGTTTAGTAATTTCTGCAGATTTGTTTATAATATAAATTCTTAGGCATTTATGCAATAATCTTCCAATTTTTCCAACTTTTTACTCATTTTTGAACATTTTTAATAATTTCACCAAATTTGTGCTAGTTTATGTCCAATTTTTACAGTTTTTCCAACTTTTTAGTAATTTTCATAACTATTTAATAATTTTTGCAATTTTCTATAGCAAATAATCTGCAGATAGTATTTAATCATTTTTGATATAGGGATATTTGCAAATCTTGCATTTCAGTTTTGCAACTTTTAGCAATTTCTGTAGAAGTTTGATAATTATTTGCAAATTTTAAATGATTTTTCTTCATTTTGCCAACAGTTCGCTCTCCTCTTCCTCGCCGCCATCATCGCCGCTGCTTCCGCTCAATATTACGGCCGCTCTGCCTATGGAGGTTATGCTGGAGGCGTCCCCGCCTACGGTGGACTCGGCTACGGAAGTTATGGTGGATACTCCGGATACGCCGGATATGGCGGATATGGTCGCGGAGCTTACTATGGTTGAGTCCAATCCAAGGATTCCTCTCTGATTCGTCCCTATAATTCCCTGTGATTATATATATTTTTTTAAAATTCGCAACCCTTTTTTGAACATTCGATATGAACATCATGTTTTGGTATTTTCTGTACCAAAACGCTTTCGCACCCAATTCGTAATAATAATAAAAAAAAAATATTTTCAAACAAAAAAAAACTTTGTTGAATCGTTCCGCCGCTGTTTGGCATGGAGTCATAATTTTATTATTGAGTCATCATTCATCACTCATTTTTCATTTACTTTGCATTTATATTGCACTATTTGTATCTCTAGAAATTCCCTGTTTCTATAGACAGAAGCTGTGTAGGGGCTTTTGCTAATGCAATTTCTAATGTAACGTAAATGCATACCCATATACATACTGTTGGATGATTCTCATCCTTTTCGCCGTGGTGACATTATTATTATTTTAAATAAAAATGATTGGCTTCAGATCAGATCCGTGTAAAAATCTATCGGTGTGAGCTGGGCTTGCTCAGACAGAATCTCCTCATTCGGTTCTTGCTGCTCGTATACATAATAAATAATACATATTATTAGGATTGTAAGAATTTGATTCCGAATTGCTGAATAGCGAATAGCGACTAGCGACTAGCGACCCGCCGAAATTGCAAAATCTATAGGCCGACAAAGTTTTTAATAAATTATTGAGTATCGATATAATCGATACTGTATAATATTATATTATTATATATATATATATATATATATGTGTGTAATATACAGTTAACTCTCTCTATAACAACTCTCCTTGTAACAACTTTTTCTCTCTAACAACTTTATTTTTCAACCCTTCGTATATGTAATGTACTTATTAAATGCTCTATATAACAACTTTTCCATATAACAACCATTTTTGCTCTTCCATTAAGGGTTGTTATAGCGAGAGTCCACTGTAATAATATATAATATAATAATATATAATGTAATAATATATAATATAATAATAATAATATATATAATCACGACGGGAGTACATCTGTACAGCAAAAAAATCTCCTTACAAATCCCCCCCAAAAACCATGGCCAATCCTAGAGAAATGCTCCCCGAGGGCGAAGAAGGTCCCTGTCGAGACTGCCTGGAAGAAAACGTCCTCCTCACCATCATGAATGAGGCGGCGGATGGAATCCTGGTGCAAAGCACCATCTCGCGGGTCATGGACGTCATGGGGTCCATCGTCAAGGCCCAGGAGGATCACCATGATCACCAAACCACCTCCGACCCTTCCTTCTCTTCCCCGTCAAAAAATGAGCCCGTTCCTCCATCGGGTCACCACCGGCCCACATTGGACATGATCCAAGCCACAGCGGCGGCTCAGGACTTGGCGCAATTACCGAAAATGGAACCCGAAGCGTTGAATCCATCCCGATTCACTTTCTTGGACGACAAGGTAGCTTTTTGGGTACAATTTCCTCATAGAATTTGAAGAATTATTTACAGATGAGCCCTATAACAAAGGTCACTTTCTCCTAGGAAGTCTCCCGCATCCTGAGCTACCTTCCTGCGGAAGGGAAGAAGGGATCCCGGGTGATTTGTCGGAGGTGGAAGTCCATCTTGGACCGAGATCATATTTATTGTCATCGAACTCTGAGCCGGGATTGGGTGGAGGAGCTCCTCCAAGGACATCTGACACCCATTGAGAAACTGACCGTGTGCAATCTCCTGGACGTGGATAGGGACACCCTGGACTCCCTCTCCTTCCTCCAGGGGGTCAAATACCTGGAGATTGAATCTCCCCGCCCCGGAGACTACTCCAATAGGCCCACCCCGGGATTTCAACAGCCAACAATTGGCGAGAGTAACCTCATTAAAATCTTCTGCCTTTGCCCCAACGTCCGAACGCTGGTGCTCCACAATGGCGCCGTGGGGAACTTTGGCCTGGAGCTTCTCGAGGTCAACCGGGATGACAATCACAATGAAGTCGTCGTGGGCTGGGAATGGCCGCCTGTCAAGTAAAACCTTTTTTACGGTCATATTCATGCGCACGCGCAATTAAATGCACACTACTTAAAGGGAAAAGCTTGATATTTTGGCCACTTTTTTGCAACGTTTTTTTTTTCATTTTTCTTCCGCTGTGGTTTCAGTAAGGAATTTTGGGAAGGAGTCCTAATAAATATGTAGCAACTAAAGCTGTAACCGAAAAAATATTTATTACATTTCTCCTCGCCGATTTAATATTATGATTTTTTTAATGCATACTGCAATTCACAAATGTGGTCATTTGCAGGTAATTGTGACCACCCCAATCTTAAATTGTGGTGGTAAATAATTTATGAAAAACATTTTACTGTAAGTAATTATAGACTAAATATATGTATGATTATTCTGAAAATCTGGTTGAATAATTCCGCAAAGCCGAAAAAAAGAATAAGAAACGAAGCAGGTTAAGTTAATGCTTGAATGGCCTCTGAAAAACTTTGAATTTTTTTTTGATTTTACAATTTAATGCATTTGCCGGCCATAATAATTAACGAATAATATAGGCAGGTGCTAGTCTTGTTCATTGCACCTAGTTCTTGATTAAGTTGATGTATAGCCAAAATTATTCAGATCCAGATGGCCACAATTACAGACTTTACAATATATATATTTTCCTCCAAAAAACGTTGCCTCCGGGAAAATACCCGGGAAAATACCTCATTGAACGTGCTGCATCCCGCTTTTAATTATTTCAAAATTGCAATTTAATTTTAGACTCAACGAAAGCATGTCGGTAGTCACGAACTTTCTCCAGTCCATTCTGGGCAATCTGGACCGGGCCCTGGGAAATGATGACCCCTTCCAACATCTGGATGAAGAGTCCGGCCCCAACAAGGCAGAGAAGGGGAAGAAATCAATAAAACATGGAGCGGTCACCTCTCAGACGCAGACGAATATCACACCAGGACAAATTCATTTGTCTGACCTCGCCGTGACCTACAAGACGAATCCACCGCCCCCTTTCCCGGCTTTTATTCATCTCACTGCCGTCCACCTGGACCACGTGGAGACTTTGGAGGCATGGATATTTTTCATATGTGAAAATTACATCTAATTTCAACATCTAATTTAAAACTACAATTTATAATTACAATTTAAAATTACAATTTAAACTTACACATAATATATCAGCCATACCGGGATTTCTCTATAAGTACTACGTCGTAGTGAAGAACAGGAAATAATATACATATAAAAAATGCAGCCGACTCTCACTATAACGGTTTTCTCCATAAAAGCCCTTTTACTATAATGTAACCGCATCCTGGGATCTCCCGAGATCATGTAAAGGACTCCCTCTATAACAGCCAGAGCTATAACAGCATTTTCCCTATAACACCAGACTTTTTCCTTCCCTCGGCCACAATTCTCTAACTATAACAGTATATTCTTTCTACAACAGCATTCAAGCCAAAAGCATATAACATATCAACATCAACGTTTTCTCTATAACAGCATTTGAACTATATAAATAGCCAGATTTTATACTTTTTTCAAAGAGACTTCAACGTTTTATTAGCAAAATTGCGTCAATATTGATATAACTTGTTTTACCAGAATTATACCTGGAATTAGTCGGGATTAATTAATATAATTATTTTCTACCCAGTTTTGCTTGTACATAACAGCATCTCGCTATAACAGCAAAAATGCATGTACATGTATATACCTATATATACATGCATAAGTCTGTCACATGGAGTGATCCGGTTTTCTGTATAATGGATACATGGAGCTGTATTTTCCTAAACCGTTATTGAGAGAGTGGACTGTCATTATAATTCTTTATAGAGTAAACGGAGCTGACTGAATCTACTGTACAGTGGAGTCTCTATATAACAACTCTGAAGGGAAGGGCGAAAAATATTGTTACAGAGATAAATTGTTATTGAACATGTATATAAAAATAAGTACCTTACATGTACGAAGGGCTAAAAAAATAATGTTGTGACAGAGAAATGTTGTTATAAAGAGACTTGTTATAGAGAGACTCCACTGTAAATAAGTACGAATAAATAATAAATACTAATAAATAAATTAATTCATTAATAAATGTGCATGTAAAAATATTCACATGTACGAAGGGCTAAAAAAATAATGTTGTTACATGTAAATAGACTAGTTATAGAGAACTCCACTGTAAACGTTTATTGTTATGCTGTTAATTGTTGTGAATGCAGCTAACGGTACACCCGACGAAGAATGCGGAAAAGATGGGTCTAGTAGCCTTTCTTCACGTCCTCAGTTTCCCGCAGCTCCGCTCATTAACCCTTCACTGTCAGGAATACATCCCGGACGAGGCCCTCTACCGGACCATCTTCAAATTCCTCGTGAAACACAGTCAGAAGCTCAAGGAATTGAGCCTAACGAATCCCATCCTCTCCACCCACCTCGTCACCGAAAAACTCGCCTACCTCCCCGGCCTGGACAAGATCTCCCTAAAAGAGCTCACCGTCGCCTGGGAACTCCCAATTGGACTGGATCTCTACTGGCCCAACGGCCACTTCCTCCTGGAGAACCAAAAGCGCCTCCGAAAGCTGGAATTTCACACCACATCCGTCCGCCGGGCGATGATGGTGGCGGCGAACAACTTCCGATTCCTCACCATCGCCCACATCGATGTGACGGACACATCGGAGGAGGAATTTGACTGTGGCTGCTTCCACCATTGCGGGAAACTCCGGATGCTCACGGTCCATGTGGGGATTTCGGTGAGGATGGTGAATGTGAATCAGCTGCCGGACACTCTGGAGATCCTCCATTGGGATGCCATGTACACGAGGGATGACATCCGCTGGTTCTCCCGCTTCCTCATCCTGGCCCGACACATCTATTTGTACCATGATAAGAACGTCCCCATGGACATCTTCGTCCCCTTTCATTTCGGGGTCTTTCTCCACTTTGTCCGACTCCCGTGCCTGGAACAATTGTATTTGCCCAGGATCCATATCCAGGACTCCCGGGTCACCCGCTTCTGTGAGGCTCATGAGGGAATTCGACAGGAGAGGGATCTTTTCTTCATTGATAGAGCACAATTCATATTTAGTGATGCGTATGCGCATTTTAATAATAATAGCAATTTCATTAAGAATTAATGTAAAGAATTAATTATTGTAGCCATTTTCCTATTTTTTTACATAAAATCTTCTAGTTACAAAATGCATTCTGTCTTCTATGTAATTCCACAGTTTATTTGTTTTATTCATACTTGCTCCTCAATTATTAATTCTTCCATTTAATTTAATTATTAATAAAATCATTTCTTCCTGGTGTCCTTCCCCTTTTCACTTGATTTAGTGTCCGTGTTATTCCCCGAATTTGTCGGTTGCGAATCTTTTTTAGCCTTTGAATCCCCCGACTTTTTGCCATTTGAATCACCCGACTTTTTGCCGGTTGAATCTCCCGATTTTCTACCGGTTGAATCCCCCGACTTTTTACCGGTTGAATCTCCCGACTTTTTATCTTTTGAATCTTCCGCCTTTTTATCTTTTGAATCTCCCGCCTTTTTATCTTTTGAATCCCCCGCCTTTTTACCTTTTGAGTCACCCGGGCTTTTTTTCTGCGAATTCCCCGATTTCACGGTGCCCTTCTTCCCCTTGTTTGTATTCCCATTCTTCCCCGGTTGACTGCCCTTTTTGACCCCGGACGCCCCGGAATTGTCCTGCTGCCCCTTGGTGGTATTGTTATTGTCCCTATCCGGATTTTTCTGGTTGTTACTAGCACCATCTTGATTGTTGTTACTGTTATTATGATTTCCATTTTCTCCCGCTTTGGGGCCTTCTGGAGGCACTGGATCCCCCTTGTTATTATTGGAGTCATTGGGCACTTCCGTTTTGGGCTCTTGGGACTCCGGAATTGCCCTTTCCTCCGCGTCCGCCTCGTCCCTGTTGGGCTTCTTCCGCCAGAAGCAGCAGAGGAGGCAGCCGGCGACGATGGTGAGGATTATTATGAGGGCCAGGAGGATCTTTCTTATCATCAAAGAAGATCAATTAGGACTTTTTTAAGTTAAATAAATCAGGATTCCCTTCATTTCTAAGGGATGGGTTTTTGGAATAAAACCGATTGGATGCTTTTCATATATTTAACTTGATTCAAATTCATATGGTCTATTATAATAGTAATTAAATAAATTTAAAAAAATACCCAAACAGCGAGGGAAAACCACCAGCGTTGACAAACGTAGAGGGCGCTCCTGGCACTTGTCAATTCCTTCGTCAACATATTCGCGTATTTCGTACTGACACAAGAGGCCAGAAGAATCGCCCCATTCTTCTCATTCTCATCAGAGGAATTTGTCAGCTCTTCTGTGTTGGACACAGCTTTGTAGAGGCCATTGAACTTCATTCGGCCCCTCACGTCACAGAAAATCCCCGCCGAGGCAAGGATGGCCGTGAGGAAGTGCCACCAGCCAGACTTTGAAAAAACGAAACAAAATAAGCTTCAAGATAATAAATAATTTCGATAATTTTGATAATCATTTCGATAATTTTGATAATCATTTCGATAATTTTGATAATCATTTCGATAATTTCGATAATCATTTCGATAATCACTTCGATAATCATTTCGATAATCATTTCGATAATCATTTCGACAATCGTTTCGATAATCATTTCGATAATCATTTCGATAATTTTGATAATAATTTTGATTTCAATTTCGATAATCATTTCGATAATCAT
Source organism: Disparrhopalites patrizii (assembly GCA_034698585.1). Classification (NCBI taxonomy): domain Eukaryota; kingdom Metazoa; phylum Arthropoda; class Collembola; order Symphypleona; family Sminthuridae; genus Disparrhopalites; species Disparrhopalites patrizii. The sequence continues at coordinate 9,002 of JAQGBT010003861.1, read as the reverse complement.
TTCAATATTAATTTCGATAATCATTACGATAACAATTTTGATAAACATGTCAATATTCAATATTCATTTCGATATTCATTTCGATAATCATTTTGAGAATAACTTCGGTAATAACTTCGATAATAATTTCGATAATACCTAATTTCGATTACAATTTCGATAATAATTTCGATAATAATTTCGATAATAATTTCAATAATAATTTCAATAATAATTTCAATAATAATTTCAATAATAATTTCAATAATAATTTCAATAATAATTTCGATAATAATTTCAACAATAATTTCGATGATTTTGATATTAGTTTCGATAATAATGTCGACAGTCGATAATGTATCATGTGTTTAAAATAAGTATAAGGTCAACGGAGGTCACTTCACGGCAAGGTTGAGGAAGGAACTGGAATTTCTTGACGGCCGTCACCACCACCGCCGCCGCCTGGATGAGGACAACGAGGACGAGGAGGAAGAGGAAGACATTGATTTCCGCTTGGGGTAGTCGAAGAAATTCGGATGAGTGTTCGCGGAATGGAGTGATGCGCATGCGGTGATTTCGGGTCATGAAGAGTCCGTACTGATGGACGAGACGGACGCTGTCCCCGTACCAATCCTTGTAGATGCTGGACATGAAGGAATAGAAGTATTTGTGCTCCTGGAAACGAACCAGGTCATCCCATCGTCGGTCGTAGTCGTACACGTAAGAGTTGAGGCCCAATGCCACCAGAGCGAGGACCTGCGAATTACAAGGAACTCTCATTGTAACAGCTTTTTTTTAGACAAACCCACTCTCCCTATAACAGCTTCCTGAGCTCCACCCGAGAGCTGTATCATGTAAAGGACTCTCTATTGCAGCCAGAGCTATAACAACATTTTCCCCAAAACACCAGGCTTTTTCCTTCCGTCGGCCACATTTCTCTCACTATAACAGTCTGTCAATAACAGCATTCAAGCTAAAATCAAATACTCCATCAACTTCTTTTTCTCTATAACGGCGTTTGAACTATATAAATGGCCAGGTTTTATTTCTTTTTCAAAAAAACATCCACGTTTTAGCAGAATTTCGTAAACATTGATCCAACTTGTTCAATTATCAGAATTATACCTGGAATTAGTCTGGATTTAATTAATATAGCTACATATTTTATACTCAGTTTTCTATACATCGTTTCTATTATATGTCGTACATGACATTAATTTCTGTGGAATTCCTGAAGAAATTCAATTATTCGAAGTTGAGGCTTGCTGCAAGAATAAGAATGCAGATGAATTGAGATGCATGTAATTATTGCTTTTTGGTGAGAAAATTATATTAATTGAGAAAATCGTGTTTTGTAATACCAACCAAGGCAATGCATTGACAAACAAAGGCTCCTTTGTGATACCTCATCTGGGCTGTGAGCTATCTGGAATACTTGATAGATCCGTTTTCGGTTTTACTCTTCCCATTACGCCCAAGGCCACCCCCACACCCACAGGCAGGACCCACACCCCTGCCTATTATAATATAATTAATCCATTACAATTATGTACATAACATGCTAGATTCTTATTTTTCTTATATGTATTTATGTACACAAATTGAGATGTAGAAATCTGGATAATCTGGATTTTTTGGAGCTGGAATTTCTGAAATCTGGATCTGACTGAGGTATGTACATATTTCCTACAAATCCTTCCTTCTATTCTTACTACAATAACATGAATGTGTTATGTAGGTGTAGGTATGTAACATATAACACGATAGGATCTTTTCTTGTCAAAATGTCTCTGCAAAGTGTATTTTACAATATAAGAGTAATTTCTGGGAAAAAGAAAGCAAGGGTGTCGGCAACAAAAATCTTAGGGAAACTCTCTTTCAGAAATTCTTTTGCGGAAAGTTTGATGCTTTCATGGCTTTCTTGGACGTATGGGACGGGTAGTCCGCGCAACGCTTTCATTCCGACTTCCCCGACAACGACAACTGCAGAGGCAGACGGACATACATTATAGAAGATTTATTTATTTAATACAACAACATGAATAAGAATAAAGGAAAGGGCACTTTTTATTTTATTGCAAATTCAGTTTGGCATTTTCTTTAAAACTGGCGAATAAATATTTAAAATAAAAAAAGCATTTGTAAAAATTACTCTGTACATGCTTTTCTGCACAAAATACACGTTAATATCAAAAGCACATGGTTTGAATCATGCCACAATACATTAGTACATTAAGACTTCATCACGGGATAATCACTGTATCACAAGCCACGACAACGTACATAAAGACGTAAGAAAGTTAATCCTCCAAACTCCAAAGGAAAGGAATTATCTGCAAATTATAAATAAAATAAATAAATAATATGTATAAATAAAATAAATAAAGTAATTAAATAAATGGGGGAAAATCACATTTTCTTTTTCAAAGGCCACTGAGCGCCGTGCCCAAAGTACTGCCGCCGACGCTGTCCGTGAGCGAAGTCCTTTCATTCTTCTCCGATTCACCACCGTCCATCATTATGTGATGTCCTTTTTCAATGTTCTCAATCTGATTCTGCATGTGGTAGTAAATAAAAATTCATTACAGTCAATTCTCTCTATAACGGTTTAGCAAAAAGCAGCCAGAAAAACCGTTATAACGAATAACCGGTATAAGGAAAGACATTAAAAAACGGTTTTAATGACGGGAGATTCGAAAAATTCGGTATAGCGAAAAGCGATGTGAGCGCGTGGCCTAAAACCGTTATAGCAAAAAGGAATATATGGCGGGGGATTGATAAATTTGAAAAAGCCGGTATAGCATTTGTGTGACGTGGCCTAAAACGATTATAGCAAAAGGCATTTATCCGTCGGGGATTGAGAGCTTCCCCGGTAGAACGAAAAACCCGTTATAAAATGACCGTTATAGAAGGAACATTTTAGCATTGAAATGGTCTCGGGCGAGTTTGTGAACACCGTTATGGTGCGAAAACCGTTATAAGAAGGTCCTTTATAGAGAGAATTAACTGTATTTGACATTTAAATGAGGCTCCCATTAAAACGTGCATAACATGTACACTGGAGTCTCCCTATAACAACACTGAAGGGAAGCAAAAAAATATTGTTACTATAGTAAATGTTGTTATATGGAACATAAAATATGTGCTTTACATGTATGAAAGGAGGAAAAGATAATATTGTTATATAGAAATGTTGTTATAAAGAGACTCCACTGTATGCTTTTAATCAAGAATTTATTAACCTTGGCCATGTTACAAAGTTTCCTTTGGAAATCCATCTCCGCAAAATTCTTCTCATGGAGCTTCTTCCGATTCTCCACATGCTTGGCCCGACTGGCCTGGATGTGTTCCTGGAGCTGCCGGACTTTCCCCTGTAAAGCCCGCAATTCGGACTCGTCCTGCTCCAAGGCCCTGCTCAGCTGCTCCTTGGAGTTGCCCAAAGTGACGGCGGTTCGGGCAGTCTTGAGTTGAGAGCTCTCTTGGACGGAGGCCAGGGCCAGGGAAATGTAATTGAAGGAATTCTTGATATTCGCCAGAAGTATCCCTCTCTCCGTGTTCTCCAGAATCTCTTCCCGGATGCATTCGTCTGTCCAAAAAAAAAAAAGACAAAAAATTAAAATCCAAATAATATTTGGTCATATGCTTTATTTTAGAGGATAATCCTTCAATGAGTATTTTTGAAGGGATTAAATACGTGGAAAATTTGTTAAAAATGTGTTTTATGTTTACCAAATAAATCCTGAGTGAGGTCATTCATAATGGTGCAGAAGCCCTTGTCGGACACGAGGCGGCTTTCCGTGAGGAAATCAAACTGGTTGAAGAGGGCCATTCGATCCTCTGCCGTGGCCAATGATGGGGATATCTTGGATATAGATTTGTCCGCAGAAATTGTAGGGGATTTTTTTAATGGGAATATATTAGTAATTATGATTATTAAAATTTGACTGAGAATTCTGTTAAAAAATGTTTTGTACCACTAAACGCCATCTGCTGCGGTCAAAAATGATCTCTTTAGCGGGGAAAATTTGGTGGAGTAACTCAATTTTCTCCGTTGCGGTGAATCCTCCGTGGCTCATCCTTCCTTGGAGATCCTTCATCCCCATGATCTTCAGGAAACGGACGTCTGGGCGGGAATGAGTTGGCCGTGGCTCCGATGGTAGCTTCGTTATAAAATAAAAGCATTGTTTTAACCTGTGGACACAAAATTGGGGGGAAATGCGGAGAAATTACAAAGAAATACCGACAAAATTGAAGCAAAAAATTGCGGAGAAATTCTCGAGATATTGCATAATAGAAATTACAACAAACTACAGAGAAATTGCAGTGAAAACTTGCAGAGAAATTGTAGAAAAATTGCAGCAAAAAATTGCAGAAACATTACCGTTCCACAAATATTGCGCAGAAATTGTAGAAAAATTGTAGAAACATTACCAGCAAATTGGAGAAACATTGGCAGAAAATTGTGGAAAAACGGCAAAGAAATTGTAGAAAAAATGCAGAAAAATTGTAGAAAAATTAAATAGAAGTTATAGAAAAATTTTAGAAAAATTTTAGAACAATTACAGAAAATTCAGAGAAATTGTAGAAAGTTTTTAGAAAAATTACAGAGAAATTGTAAAAAAAAGTATCGAACAAATTTCAGACAAAATGTGGAAAAAACGTACTAATAAAAATCTGTTGCTATTCGGAAAAAATTAATTAATAAATGAAATATTTGGAGCCCATACATGCTTAATTGGAAGATCGGAGGAAATCCTGGAAGAGGAAGAGGCCGCGCAGAGGAAAATGGGCTTCTCGTACACGAGGAAGGTCTGCTCATCCTCGGGGATTTGGGCTTCTCCGTCCAGGTCAAAGCTTGACCCCCGGACTTGTTGGCCATGGGAGGAGGAGGCGGAGGAACTTCGGAAGTTGACCTCACTCGCTCCAGACTGAGATTTTCGGATGGGGAATTTGGTGCCTTGAATGGGTGACAGAGAAATCCCGGATTTGTCGGACATGGCCCTACTTCCGCTCCGCATGGCACTCGTGGGGAAAAAACTGGTTTTCGACTCATGTCTTTGTGTCCTTATGGAGGCTGTTTCCGATTTGGACGAGGATTCCATCAGGATTTTTAGGATGTGTAATAATTATGGCATCTGCACTTTCACGGTCACCAAACGGGGTGGGTTTTTGACTTCCAAAGAATTAAATTGGAATTTCGAAGGCTATCAAGATTCAAGAAAAGATAGATCCTCGGAGATTTTCTTGGCTCCAAGTCCAAGCCAAGCTCCAATCTCCAATCCAAAACTCGAACCAACCAAGTTCTCTATGTATCATGTTATTAGTTATTATGTAGGTATGTATGTGTGTATTTATATTATCTTTATTTATATTATTTATATTTATTTATTAATTTATTAATTATATATTTTATATTTATATTTATTCATTTATTCATTATATATTTTATATTTATATTTATTCATTTATTCATTATATATTTTATATTTATATTTATATTTATTCATTTATTCATTAGATATTTTATATTTATACTTATATTTATTCATTTATTCATTATATATTTTATATTTATATTTATTAATTTATTATAATATATGTATATTTATTTATATTTATTTTATTCATTATTATATTGAATAATATAAATTTTATATGTATTATCTTTATCTCTATTCTCTATGACTCCATTACCAAACCAATATCAATGTATCTGTATTTTAATTTTAAGTGAGTATTATTATTATTAATTAATTTATTTTTAGTTTATTTATATTTATTTTAAGTATTTAGTATCAACATTTTAACTAATGCATATGCATCAATTCATCTTTTGTGCATGTCTAATTGCAATTTGCAACTTGCAATTGCAACAGAGTTGGGTGATGCCGTGCGTCCTGCGTGAATTGATATCATAAATTAAAATATTTTGTCTATTGTTATTATTATATACGTGGAGTCTCTTTATAACAACACTGAAGGGAAGTAAAAAAAATGGTTAATACGGAAAAATGTTGTTATATGGAACAATTATGTACGTTATACATACATACATACATCCGAAGTTCCGAAGGGCGAAAAAATAATGTTGTTATAGAGAAATGATAATTTTCTGCATCTGCGATTGCGATTATCTAACATTATCTGATCTGACTAGCTAATAACGGTGATGGGTGATATTGATATCTGATAATGATAATATGATCAAGAGAATCACATCAGATATCAGATTTGAAATGTCTATTTTTGTCTATTTAATAGTTGTCTTCTGGAATGGAATAATTCTTGTGAATTATTCCTGAAAATCTGAATCGGGAGTTTTTTACGTTGACAGCAACGGCTTTGTGATTGTGAGCTGGTAAATGGTATCTGTTACCGGTTATGTATTGCATGGTCATTTTCTTGCATTTCCAATTTGTACAAATTTAAATCACCAATTTTCCAATAAAGAAAGCATCGAGAATCCTGTGGAACGCCTGGACAGCAGAGAAAGAATCCAGTATTTTCCAGTAGTCAAAGAAACTGGATGGGGAACTAACAACTGACTCGCCTGTCCCTTTCGCTTAAAGAAAAAAACGGATTTTGATTCTGTTACATCAATACGGATATTACTCTGCTCATTCCGTCCTTCTGGTCTCCCTGAACAACGGGGACTCCTGTATAGTCGTATAGTGTATAGCTACAGTATAGTGACTGGAAGAGGGTTCCTATATAGTAGTAGCAAGACACGCCAATAAGGGCTCTGCCCTCTGTCCCTTTCAATCAATGATAGTGAATTAGTAAACCCATTTTGCCCAACAAAACCATCCATTTTTGATTAGGAAGCAATAGAAAGGATGAGTACGTACAAAACCCCACCCACAAGGAAATTTGTCCGGACGAACCGACCTTTGGACTTTATTTATGGTAAAAAAAACATACTGTATGTACATATTATGCATAATTTTCATTTATCTCTTGAAATTATTATTGAACTTACACGTACTTATGTTCCATGTGTATTTTTTAATTGTATTAAATTGTCCACAGACCCCTTGTACACGGTGCCATCCCGGCCGGATTTTGAGAAGAATGCCTTGCAAGCAGCTATGGGTGAAGCTAAATATGTAAATTCTCTTCTTTTTTTGTTTCAAAATAAATCTCAAAAAAATTTTTTTTTTTATTGTACTGTTTTAGCAGGGAATGAAAGAAAAAAAAATTAAATGGACCTAAATTAATAATATTTCGTATAGAAACTCCAACCCGTGTATGATTCCTTCTTCAGCGACAGCTACAAGTTTAGGAGGATCAAAGCATGTTATGAGACGAAGCAGCCGAATTTCCTGGAGAAATTCCTCCCTCAATATGAAATCGAAGGGTAATTTATGGTGTTTTGCAAATGATTTAAATATTAAAAAATGGACTTAAAATAAATAAATCAATAGGAAAAGTAAACGAGGTATGGAAAAATGTTTAGCACAGATGTACTGATAAAATAATGTGTAATAATAATGTATAACTCACGTTGTCCACAGCATTCCAGTATATCCTATGGATAAGGGCCCGCCTTTCCAGTACCAAGACGATGTCACGGGGGCTGATCGAGCTAAATATTTTATCAGGTTTGATCCATTTCTAAATAAAGCAATAGGGTAAAGCTTGATATTGTGGCCAACGGGGCAATTGTAACCACCCAGCAATTTACAAATTAACTTCATGTACATATTATATATATTTATATTTTAAAAAAGCCATTCTACAAAACCAGTTATTTGAATTAGAAAAATTGAATTATAAAAATTGTAATAAACATGTTAGCGATTATTGCTGAAAATTATGGAAATTAGAATCTCTTCAAAATTCTTATATTCAAACACAATTGAAGAAAACATCGAAACGTTAGAAAAAAGTGGGCACAATATCAAAGTTTACACTAAAAGAAAAGCGTAAATAATTTTGAAATTATTTTATACAAACGCGTGTAACAAAGGTACGTCCCGGCCAACCTGGCCTCGAATTACCAGCTGGAGGCGGAAGTGGCCAAGCTCGTTCCTCCACCGCCGCCGGAACGGGAAGGGCCGAGAACGAGGTCGATTGGGACCCAGACGATTTTGAGGGAAATTGAGACTCAAACGGAGCCCTATTCCCCTCCTTACGTCCTCCCCAATCCCGATGATTATCCTAAGGTCCTGGCTCTCATCAAAATGACTTGGGGTGAGGAACTTCTTTTTACTTTTCTTCCAAATGCAATATATTATGTATCAGGCATTTCCTTATTTTAAAATCTATTGCATTTACATTTAAAAAAATTTGGCCTCGAAATCTAGCAGAATCTCGATTTAAATAAGAGGTTGCTCTTGGAAAGCTAACAAACTCTCTTTTCAAAAACTTTTGAAATGAATACAAATATGAAAGCAAATTTTCTGAGGTGTTAGCAATGTCAATAAAAAAATTTTGGTTTTGGGAGCGAGAACAAACGAAATTCCCTGGGTTCGTGTTTTCAATAGTATACGAATTGCTGAGGAAGATTATTAGCAAATTAAATATTGCGTAGCAAGTGTAATACCAAATTTGGCATTGCTTAACTATCATATTTTTTATAGCTTTATTGCGTAGCAATAGCAATTTCTTAGCAGTATCCATAGCTCGTTTTATAATGCTTATATCAATATCATTAGGAAATTTTGCATTGCTTTTCACTACAAACTTTTGTACAGATTAGCAATAACAATCGTAAATTCTGCGTTGCTTGGCGATATCAATAGCAGATTTGTATCGCTTAGCAACATCAATATCAGTTTTGTATATAGATTAACCTTAAAAATTTCGAATTTCGGTGTGTTTAGCAATCAATACTAATCAATATTAAAATCTTCCGCAGTGCTTATCAATATCAGTAGCAAATATGTATAGCTTAGCAAGAGCAAATTTTATATAGCTTAGCAATAGCAAATTTATATAGCTAACCAATAGAAAATTTTATAAATTTTATATAGGTTAGCAATAGAAAATTTTATAAATTTTATATAGGTTAGCAATAGAAA
>JAQGBT010003860.1:0-18267 GCA_034698585.1 Disparrhopalites patrizii | reverse complement strand
AGTCGTGATAGTCATAGAGTCGTGATCTCATTTCTCAATTTCTGTACGTTGAATGCATGCTAAAATCATGCGCTACTGAGTTTGAATTTTCGCGCTCGTAAAATTCGAAATTTGCCTGCATTTAATTCCTAGCCAATAGGAAAATAGGGAGAGAGAGAACTAACTCACCTGCTAATTACTAAAGTGTAACATCAGCTTGAATAGACAATATATTAAAATTTTATATACTACTTTTTTTCTCATACATATGTACTATAAGATTTATACGTAAAAGCATGTATTAAGACTCAATAATAGCATTATGATAAGTTAGACACACATGTATTTTCATTAAAAGGTACTTTTATTCGAAAGACTAAGGTATGTAACTCTTAAATTAGAAAAAAGAGATAAAACTGGACACGTCTTATCTCTAAATTAAAATATGGAAAAATATATGGACAGTGGACTCTCACTATAACAACCATAAAGCGAATGGCAAAAATGGTTGTTTTATGAAAAAGTTGTTTTATAGAACATTTAATATGTACACTACATATACGAAGGGCTGAAAATACTTTTGTTATAGAGAAAAAGTTGTTGTAAGGAGAGTTGTTATTGAGAGAGTCCAATGTACCATGAAGTCTCTCTGTAACAAGCTATTTATACCTACAACATTTTTGTGTAACAACATATTATGTTTCTAGCCCCTCGTATGTACACGTAAGATGCATAATGCAATGTTCTATATAACAACATTTTCCAGTAAAAATATTTTTCGCCCTTCGCTTCCGAGTTGTTATATAGTGATTTCAGTGTACGTATACAATATAATAGCAATAACATAACAGATATGTTAATTGCTGAATTTGAAGGTAATTGATTATTTGAATTTCGTGATCATATTAGAAGTTTAGGCCTCATGGAGATGATCAAATAATATATTTGATCGTCGATATTGTTTTTTTACTTTTAGATACTTTTTTAATCGAAATCCAATTAATGTTAATGTACGGGCACAGTGGAGTCTCTCTATAACAAGTGTCTTTATAGAACAACATTTCTCATAACAATATTATTTTTCCGCCCTTCGTACATGTAGCTAAAGCACATATGTTATGCTCTATATAACAACATTTCCCAGTAACAATATCTTTTGTCCTTCCCCTCAGTGTTGTCATAAAGAGGCTAAACTGTATAAAGCTATGTTTAACGGTGTGTGAGTGTTTTCTTTTGTATTTTATTTTCATTTCCATTAACAGAAATGCATCCAAATCCCAGATCCAGCGCCACATTTCTGACCAAGGCCGTTGCCATGGTGATGAAATTTGTCTGGTATGACTTCCACAGCGTTGCCTTCCTATTCATTGTTACCGCCGGGATAGTTCCAGCCTCTCCAGAACAACCCTTGTCCTATTTTTATCTACTAGCAAAATCTCCTCTTGAACGCGCTGTCCTTCGAATTGGTAATGTCCTCTTGGTAATCTTCGTGGAAATGATGTATCACAGCACAGCATTCATCCTCGTGCAATCCTTCCTCAGCTTCTCAGCCTTCACCCTCGTTATGATTTACGAGTTGGATCCTTCCACTACCAAAAACGTGACGGGGAACAACCTCCGCCATCCCAAAAACGCCCTGAGAATGTACAAAATTTTGTTCATGTTCACATCCTGGTGCAATATGATGTACTTTCGGTTGGTAGGCCCGGGAGCCAAGACGCTGCTGATGTCCATTGGAATCTTTTGCATCGTCGGAACCATCCGGATGTCCACCGTCTTTGCTTTGGCCTTGGGATTTGTGGGGGTTTTCTTCCTAATTTTCTTAATTATCCTCTTCACCTTTGCCGCTGAATACCATTTTAGGAGTTCCCACATTCGGCACAGATGGCTCCGGTGTAAGTGCGGACAGCTACGGACGGCAGATGGCCGGTGGTTTTATAAGAGTGCCAAGTCACTCAGGGATATTAAGATCATTATGCGAAGTGCCTATTTCGTGGACAAAAAGATGGTCCTTAGCATGTGTTCCATTTTGTTTCAGCAAATCATATCCTATTTAGTTGTCACGAGTTAGAAAATTGCGATATTAGAAAAAATATTGCAAGAATTGTGGTCATTACAAGGCGCGACTTAGACTGGTAAATAGCATGCAAATTTGTCCGTATGCTTGCGCTGTAATTATTTTTTTTTTTATTATCGTCTATATAGCCAGTAATTTGCTCGCTGTTGGGAAATTACAATATTTTTTTTTTGACATTCTGATCCTCAGCCTTTGATGGGTGTAATTATTTCTTAATAATACGGGGAGTATAATTAATGAGTAATGGATGGGAGCCAATTAACATTTATTAAGTTTTACTACATGGAACACTTAATATGTATACTCCATATGCGAAGGGCTGAAAAATATGGTTGTTATACAGAAAAAGTTGTTATAAGGAGAGTTGTTATAGAAAGAGTCCACTGTATGGGAAAAGGAAACAGATCCAAAGCTATCTGATCTTAATATTTGCTCTCATTTTTTCTCTTGTTTAATTGTCTGAAATATAAATGGAGCCCTCTCTACCACGACGCGGATGGAAAGAACAAATACAGTCGACTCTCTCTATAACGGTCCCCTTTATAACAGTGCTCTCGCTATAAGAGTAGCAAAAAATGCTCCCCTGAAAAACTTTCTCCAATTGTTCACATAGAAATGTCTGTTCTCTATAACAGTTTTTCGCTATAACATGCGAAATTTGATGCTTTATAGGGTGCTGTTATAGCGAGGGTGGCCTATATTGTGATAGGAGATTGTAAACATATAGGGAAATGATGTTACAGTCAATTCTCTCTATAACCGTTTAGGAAAAAGCAGCCAAACAAAGCGTTATAACGAATAACCGGTACAAACAAAACCGTTAAAACACGATTTTAACGGCGGGGGATACAAAATTACCGAAAAACAGGTATAGCGTGTGAGGGCGTTGCCTAAAAATCGTTATAGCAGAAAGGAATTATGGCGGGGATTCAGAAATTTGAAAAAACCTGTATATCATGTGTGGGCGTGCAATCAAGTCCAATAAAAATCAAATAGATGCCCTTGGGCCTTGGACGAACTACCGCGCTATAGCTAATTTCTTTTAGCTAATTTTCCGTCTGAACGAACGGACATTTCATTTATTTTGATTTTTTTAACAAAATTGCATCTCGAACTAAATTTTCGAACCAAACGTGTGTATAGTGCTTTCAGTTTGTTTTTTATATTGTTTTTGCCCACCCACAATTTTCATAAAATATGTGGGGATTTGTTTTTGTTGGTAACTCTGTTTTTTGCATGTTATTGTTATTAGTTATTTATACGAAGCACAAAGTACGATTTTGCTTTTGTTTTGTTCATAAACAAAATCGTGACAACTTACAACACAACGTGTATAGAGGACCAGCAATTTAACGTTGTAACTTAATTTAGTTCGATTGTGATAAATTGTGTTTAGTTTCCTGTTCTAATTAATTTGCAAATCCGGTCGGGCTTAAATTTACGCTATTCGCGATTCTACACAGTAGACGTAAAAAAAGTGGTAAAAAAACTGAAAAAATTAATTTATATTGGTTAATTAGTGATTATATAGAATCCTAATTAATTAACTTCTCATAATATTCATTTTGAAAAATGTATTCAATTTTTTTGGTTTTGATTTATTTTTGGAGCTGATCACTTACTGCACGCAAGAAAAATGGACATGATCACTTCGTGAATTAGCGTTCGCTGGAGATAGTCCGATACGTTTCTTCACCGACGATATGTATGCATCCAATTTTTTTCGTGTGCTATAGTTTCACGTTGTATGGTTTTCGTTTCATTTTAATCCTTCTTAGCAAATTTGCGATTGCAAGACTAACAATACAGCATTTTCTGAATCGGATTTGTAAACACTCACTGTTTTCTGTACAAATGTTTTACAACTGGCACAACAATGTTTGTGGAAGGTCATTCTTTATGGTACGACTGACGTAATAAATAAATACAAATGCATATAATTGGGGTACAATGTTGATTCGAGGAGTCATTATTACACATAATTACCTATATATATGTACATAAATAATAACATTAAACAAATTGTTGACGCAACATGAGACAATGACCTAACTTCCAAAAAAAAACTTAAATTACTATGTATAGCTAATTGCTACCGATACATTTACATGCACATCCATGCAGCAAAAAAGCCAATAATTTTATAACTATAATTGTTAATTATTATTAATAATAATTATTAGCAGGACTGGGTTAAAGCAAATTGTGGCGCACATCTGAAATGAAGTTTCCCTCTATGTAGCGCGTATTTTTTAACAAAGAGATGATTTAGGGATACGCCAAATGTTCAAAAACGTTCAATTCGCACTCACCAACAGCCCAACTATTTTGTCGACAACAAAAAACATAAAATTGGGTACACTCTCGCGGTCAAAGGTTCGAAATCCGCCATCTTGAATCCCAACATTAGCAATGGATCGAATGTCTTGAGTGAGCGCTCGGATGTGTAAGTGTTGAGCTCGTGCAGAGTAATGCGTACTCATTTTTGCGTGTAAATACAAAGTTGACTTCACCGCAGAAATTTTCTCTGGGACTGCGAAAGCCGTGGAAAACATGAGGACGTATATGGTTGATACGATGAGCGTAAAACCTATGGAACAACCGCCAATGAGTGGATTCGGGCTCAAGGTCAATATTCCGAATGTCCCCATTCCAATGCACACCGAAACAGCGGTCACCTTTATCATGTAGAATATGTTGCTACATTTCAAATTCAATAACTTCAACACGACCAAAATGCTCTTCAGTTCCCTCAGAATTTCTTCCGACGTCGGACCGCGCTTGTTTCTGTAATAATTTGGAAATACTTTATAGTTCTGATCAATAACAGTGGATATGGATAGTACGTTTAAAATAAGAATGAATTTTTTTAAAAAGTTAAAAATAAAGCCGGATACATATCGCTATAACAGCACCCTATAAAGCATCAAATTTCGCCTGTTATCGCGAAAAACTGTTATAGAGAATAAACATGTCTATGTTAACAAATGGAGAAAGTTTTTGAGGTTAGCATTTTTTGCTGCTGGTATAACGAGAGTACTGTTATACAGGGGACTGTTATAGAGAGAGTCGACTGTATTGTAATATTAGTGGACTGAAAGTTAATGTGGCAAAAACCAAAATCATGGTATTTTCTAAAAGTGGTAGGAAGAACTTGCATCACCAATGGAAGTATGACCAGGAATCAATGCAAGTAGTAATAAGCTTCACATATTTGGGTATGAATTTCACCTCCAACACATCGTTCAATAAAGCGGCGGAAATTGCGTACAACAAAGGAAATGCCGCCTTACAAGCTATTTGACTCGTATAGGGATCTAAAAAACTAGATTCAATGCAATCTAGACTCAAACTATTTCGGGCAATGGTGCAGTCAGTGGTAATGTATCACGCTTTTATTTGGGGGCTGAAATACGCCGATATAATAGAAAAAATCCAGTTAAAATTCTGCAAAACACTCCTCACATTGCCTTCGTATACACCCAATTATTTTGTTAAGGTGGAAGTGGGAGTGGTACATCTCAGGTACAATATCAGACTTACGTTGCAGTTTTAGGGAAGGCTGCTAAAAATAATTAATGATAGAATCCCTAGAATGTGCTATAACCACCAAAAAAATAACAATTCATTGTGGACTAACTCACTGAAAAAATAATTGGAGGTCCTAAGATTTACGTATATACTTGGATCAATGAGGATCCGGAGGAATTCAAGCTGGTTCAAAATAGAATCATGCAAACAATGCATGATACACTTAAGCAGGAAGATGAGGCCAGAGCTAGAGACTCCTCATATTCTAATGTTTTCACCATGGAAGATGCAAATCAGTGGTACCTAAAAGGAGACGTACCCTTAAACGTAAAGAGAAAATTCGCCCAGTTACGTACTGCCCCAAACCAATCTCACGTGCCACTACGTATATGTGCTTCAAATGACATATTTAGATTTTATCCTAAAAACATTTGTACACTATTTAATCGTTTGGAATATGACGATTTGTTTCACTTTTGTTTCTCCTGTAATGTTTTCTCTAGTTTAAGACGAATTCTTACAAATACTTCTGAAAAAAATGTTGACATACGTAATTGGATGATTATTATGTCCTCTAGCCGTAGCAAAAACCTTTTATGTCAACCTATACAAATATATTGTAAACGCCCTACATTTAAGAGTTTGGATAATGAATAAATGAACATAGTGAAATGCTTTAAATGCAGTATAAATTACTGGAGTTGTGTTGTAGACCCTGTCTGAAAACATTGAATAAATACATACATACATATATACCAAAGGGGGGCCCTAGCACCCGATGTTTTTATGGGATTTAACATGGCGCAAACTTCCTTTTTTTCGACGACCCCATGACCAATACATGCTGTTATATTAATGAGGTAAACCATATATACAAATATCTAGTAACATTTGTGTCGAACTAGAGCTCAGAACGAAACGAATATTTTCACAATTTGGTTTGTATTTGATTCGAATTTGAAAATGTTAGTTTTTTATTGCTACTATTTGGATGCAAAATTGTTTTTCGAATCGAATAATGCTACCGAATTGGATTTGAAAAACGAACGACATTGAGATTTGCATTCGGTTTGGATTCGTTTTAGGAAGAAATTTCGGTTTTTACTTGTATGCGTATTCGATTCGAATTGAAAAAATCCAGGACATTTGAATTCGATTCGGTTCGATGTCGAATATTATTCTTATTCGTTTCAGCTCTAGGTTGAACTGGCCCAAATGTTTTGCTCATTTGGTAGCTACCCAAGGTGGTGTACGTGTAGTAAACGAACGACTCGAACGACTTTTACACTGGGTGACCCTCACTTGTTACTTCAATGTGCCAATAGTTTAGAAACAGGATTTGCGGCTGGTTCACTTAAATTAACTTACGAGCCCTGACATAATGTGTTCAATGTGGCAGAGATGACTGGAAAGCCTTGGAGAATTAGCTGAACAAATACAAGTTGCGCGCAGCAGAAAGTCGTAACAATCACGTCCGCCATCACAAGCCAAGGCAATAAGTACAAAGTCTTCCAGGACTCAGGCAATATCGCAAATATTCCATAGGAGATTTCAGGCTGAACGCAATATGCCACGGCGTGGACGCCAACGCACGCAAGCCCCACGAAGGGCACAAAACGAAACATTTGATCCAGCGGGGACAATTGCACAAAGCGTCTCTTGGTAGTCCCAATGTAAATTATTTTATATTAATATTTTTTTGTTATGCACTCATTAATTGTATTTCAAGACGATGTAACAAAGAACATATGAAGTGTTTGGAAGCAAAAGGAGTTAAGTCCGCAATTTTCAAAGTCAGGGTTTTTCCGGATAAGCCGTGTCTATCACTAGACCAATCTTTGGTCATTTTCGTTTTTTCAATCGGGCATTCAAAAATTTTAAAAATCGGGTAAGCAAAAATGATTCAGACGCAAAAGGATTTAAGTCCACCGTTCATTCGGAAGCAAAAGGAGTTAAGTGCAATTCCATAAAATTCCGCTTATATAATCCAACAAAACTTCAATATTATGGTAACGCCATGAGTGGCCCTTCCCATCACAATGAATAATAATATTCTCGTAAATCCTGTTTTGCTATTTAAAAAAATGAAAACTACATTTTGCTCGAAAACATTTTGCGGGCAAATCCTTTCGGGAAAACCTGTTAAAATGTAGTGGCCATCGGGTCCCCCTTTGCATGTTTTCAAATATGTTAGATTGACATTTTGTCTGTGGAGACGGACTTCCCTCACTGTGAGGCGACTGTAATTGCCGTCACCTTCATTGTTCTCACGAAAATGAGAATCTATTTCGCAGAGATTTGCAAAAATTACAAAGGAGGGGGGAACTAGTGGTTAGCAGAATTTAACATGTGTTTACGCATAAGGATTTGTCCAAAAAATGATTCGAAGCAAAATTCAATATTTCAATATTTAAAACAAACAGTAGAACGTGATATACGGCGGATTTATTATGCCGGCGAGAGAAGGTCGTCAATACGCTACCGTGTTACCGTAGTTCAATTTGATTATACAAACAATCTCAAAAAGACGATTTTACAGGTGCAAAAGGAGTTAAATCCATCATTTTGCATGATTAAAATTCGACGTAATTTGAAAAATATGGGACATAGATTTTGAAGAAAACACATACACACTCAAACAGATACAAACACTTATTTCAAGGAAAAAAATATATTCTTTGAATTTCGCAGGTATATCTGAAATTATTTTTAGCTGCTGCTGTAAAATTTAATACTGTGGACTTAACTTCTTTTACTTCTTTAACCTTCATGTGGTTTTCGAGTAAAAATTATGTATAGTAACAAATAGTTGCTTACGCTTTGTGTCCCACAAGAAGAAAAAATTGTACAACGCTACGGTCACGTGCCTCGAGCTGAACCACAATTCTTGGCATATGTAAGTGAAAAGATTTCCACCGGCAACAAAATGACCGTGGAGCAAAAGCTCCCACATTTGCCATTCACCGCTCAACAGAACCGTGATGAGTCGAAGGTCTGCATAAATCATGCGCAGAAAAACGATAAATAACAGAAGACGGGATATTGTTTCCGTCTTTGGCAAGATTTTTGGGCTAAAGGCGTTTTCTGACCATGTAATGGGCAGTATATTGTAATGGCTTAAGGCCAAATACAATCGGATGGTTCCCGCTAGCTCGGTCTTTGAAAGCATTGTTGTATACAGTGATATTGAGTTTTGGGGAAACTATAGTTGCCGAAATTTATAATCATACGATTTTCAGGGAAAATGAAGATAAAGAAAGCACCAAAGCTTGCATGAACAACAGTAAACAAATTTGGTCGATGATTTTAAATACATGCGAAAGGAATTTTAGGTTTCAAACAAGATCAAATAAATCCAGTGCTGGCGTCCCAGTATTTGTATAGTTAATTTGTTATAAGATTGGAAAAGTTTCGGACCAAAAGTTTCAAGCAAGCAAATTTCGTTAGAGACGGCAATGCAAATGAATATTTGGAATTTTATCCGCACTCGAACTCAATGCATTAGTTCGTTTGTCAATTGAGCTTCTAAGCATAGTCGTACCTGTATTTATTGAGCTGCCACTGAACAATAGTAGGCAAAGTAGAAAACTGGCATCGGTGCGAAGTCAATAGGTACACATATACAATATATAAGAGGAATATAAGAACAGAACAGCCGACTACGTTAGCACGATCAACCTCTTTTTTAGCTTCTTTAGGGGTTTCCTTCACATGGACCGCGTCTGTTCTAGCGAGTAAGGGTTGTTTTTTGTGTAATTACTACAGAAGGAGTGGACTGCTTCGCCGTTTGAATAATTTACTGTTCTAAAGACTTTTCCAATATTCTGTTTCCGCCCAAGCCACGATTAACTTTTTTGTCACAGTAATATTTCACGCTTTATGAATTTATTACTATGGGGGGATATGTGGGGATTCGGGGGAATTACTCCGGGCGTATAGGGGATTTTAGTCGCTGGCTACGTGAGGGGAAAACTCCCGGGGTTAATTTTTTAAATAACGTAAGCACAATAACCAGTTTATGCTAAACAATTACGGCCTAATACTTTCTTCGGAGAGTCGAGGGCAAAATACAAGTTGTAAGAATATTTCTTATAATATTCTAGGTCAGGGGGAAAACACTAAGGAAAAGGCAGGTCCAAAAAAGTACTTGTATTCTCTTCTCTGCTTCGATCTCGACTGCCTAGCTAGGCGTAGTTTTTCCGTTCGTGATACTTATCAATTTGAGGAATCTCCTTCTCCTAAATACATACCTCTAATCTATATATTTGTGCTTTATATCTGTACCTAAAATGTTCCCACGATTCTATCTTAACATTCCACCTCCTTCCAATGGAGTCCAGTAATTGTACATACATATATTTTTTCATTTATAACTAAAATTATCATGTTACATTTTCGTTTAATTTTCGTTTCCCGTTAAAACAAGTCTGATGAATTAAAGATAACAAACAAATATACAAATATATCCGCAGCCACAGTTATGTATGTGTGCTGGCACCGAACATACTACGTCAGGTCCTCCTACTTCAATGTTATATATGATGTGCAATGTCCACGGGGATGATTGCAAAAACCTTTTGCTGAATGTTTTTATCGGCGGCATTTCTTATACTTTAATAATTCTGAAACATAAGCTTCAAAGTGTATAATTGATTAGGATGGACGACAGACGTATGCTTGTATAGTGCTGGGCATGGTCTGGTCCGGACCAGACCAAATGCATGGTCCATGGTCCTGGTCCGGTCCGGTCTGGTCCGGGCTATCAACGGTCTGAAACCACACCTTGGACCAGACCGGTAATGCCATGGTCCGGATAATTAAACTAAATTATAATTTAACTGATCATTAATGCTAGGAATCCTAACATTTTAACACATATTTATTGATTCACACTAAAATTCTGCAAAATGCATATATTTTTTGTTTTCCACAATGAGGAAAGAATATGGGCGGGCTAACAGTTGGTACATTGTCATTATTTCAGTTAAACATTTTTATTTCTCGGACCATGATCCGGACCATGGTCCATGGTCTGGTCTGAAACCGACAGCAGGACCAGACCATTGGTCTGGTACGAAATGTTGGACCAGACTATTCCAAGAATTTTTGGACCAGACCAGACCATGTCCAGCACTAGCTTGTACGGTAATATAGCCTTTTATTACCTTTTAAAAACTTTTATTATGTGATTTGCATGTGAATAAGTGAAACAATGAGTGATAGAATGATTTTGTAAAATATATTAGTTGCTTATTATACTTTAAAGGAAACAATACGTGCCGTTAGTGCAATTGATGTGAAAATGTTTAAAACATAGTCAACACCGAATCTTTAGCTGCAATTTCGGAATAGCAGTTCGAGTGCATTTTGCATTGTTGACCTAAGAGGTCGCTTTGAAAATAACGCCAGTCGCGCATCCGAATTTTTAAATGGAAATTAACATGGGAAAATGCAACCTTCCAAAGTGTCATCCCTGTGCAGATTTCTGATTTTCCGCCATTCTACCCCGGGCAAGTAACTATGCCTACAACGTCGCATTACAATTCCACATGCTCCTATATACAGTTACGAGGCCTCTATACCCTTACGGTTCAAAAAAACAAACAAACAAAGCGCACGGTGATAGATACAAAGCGTTAATACCATCGTTTGAACGCGGTACACCTCCCGGTATGTCACACCTATTGTATGCGGATCGACACACTTCAAGTTAGGTATCCTTCAGGTGTTCAAGTAGATGTAGCGTTTGTGTGTCGAATAAAGGTACACAATTGAGCAACACACAACGGCACATGCAAAGGGCGATTCTAGAATCTACCTCGACGTACCATTATTATTGATGTACCGAGACAACGATGAGCGTACTAACATGCCATGCCATAACCGGGTATAAAATCTTCGGGCTACACCATTATAAATACAGGAAAAGCCGTGTAGGTACACTAACAAGAGATACAGTAATGTAATGATTTATTAGAAACCAAATATTTGAAATAAATATGTATAGCATGTAAATATTTATGTACAACGAGAAAGATCAAGGATTAAGAAACGAAAGCATATAAGATTCAAAAATTCTGGCATTGGAACCAAATAACAATAGAAAAAGCTTGTAGTACCGCACATTACCAGTTTTACTGCAGTAAAATAATTGCTTATAAACTAAGACTAGAAATTATACAGTGGTGTTATTCAGAACTATTGTTATACACAAATAAAATTGTGCAAATGTATGTAATATTACACATTTCCCGAATAACTAAGCAATAAAAGTATGAAACTAGTTTCTTCATGACATATGACAACTTAAATAACATGTATGTTGAGTTGACTTGGCCAGCTTTTAATGCTATGACTTCCAATTATATCGACTAGATGTTTTCTTGCTGATATTGAATCTGGTAAAAAAACCAGCTGTATTGTAGTAATTCTTGATCATCGTTATTCTTTCCACAAATTTTCTACGAGTAATCAATGCAGAATGTATCATGCTGTAATCACGTTACCTGGTCTATATATCATTTTCAGCAACTGTAGATGAAGAGCAAGCACGCTTTGACCGATCCATGTTGTAGTGAAGTACAGTTTTCACACTCCTTTAAACACGACTGTATGCATTTAGAATTGCAACCGGTGGCGGCTGCACCTGCAAATATGAGTAAAAAACAAATGAGTCGAAGAATTATAAGCATTATCTGATAAGCTAATAACAAGCTAAAGCAGTGACTCTTTAACTGACTTCCGACGAATGGCATAAACTAGAGACCAAGATTACAGTTGGAAATTTTTAGTGCTTAAAAACGTAAAACCAGCCTAAAGACAATGAATGAAAATCTCGTGTATACGGTATTTATGCAAAAATGGCTCTGATATTGGCTCTGACACAAAAGAAATGATCTGACACTATTTCCCACACACTCTAACCAACCTAAACTCAATCAAAGCAAATCAGTCTATCTAGTCTCGACATTATCGATGCCTAAAATTCGGCAATGGTAATGAACAATGAAGTTTATGTAGCAGCCGACAAGACTGTAAAACTAGTTTTTACAGTCTGGAGGTGAAATCTAACACAATGCAAAATACGTGAACAGTGACACTACAATTTGACTGACTTACAAATTGTAGCATTACTACAAGTAAATAAAGTGAAAATCTGAGAGAAAACGCAGACCAGGAGAAAACGGCATTCGCCACCTGCGGGCTTCATGGCGTGACTGCGTGTTAAGAAAAACCCTGAACGTGTCCCAATTTAGAAATGGAAAATTTACCACGGTCAAAGGTTTACAAGTTTACATCCTATTACTTTACCTGGTCTATATATCATTTTCAGCAACTGTAGATGAAGAGCAAGCACGCTTTGACCGATCCATGTTGTAGTGAAGTACAGTTTTCACACTCCTTTAAACACGACTGTATGCATTTAGAATTGCAACCGGTGGCGGCTGCACCTGCAAATATGAGTAAAAAACAAATGAGTCGAAGAATTATAAGCATTATCTGATAAGCTAATAACAAGCTAAAGCAGTGACTCTTTAACTGACTTCCGACGAATGGCATAAACTAGAGACCAAGATTACAGTTGGAAATTTTTAGTGCTTAAAAACGTAAAACCAGCCTAAAGACAATGAATGAAAATCTCGTGTATACGGTATTTATGCAAAAATGGCTCTGATATTGGCTCTGACACAAAAGAAATGATCTGACACTATTTCCCACACACTCTAACCAACCTAAACTCAATCAAAGCAAATCAGTCTATCTAGTCTCGACATTATCGATGCCTAAAATTCGGCAATGGTAATGAACAATGAAGTTTATGTAGCAGCCGACAAGACTGTAAAACTAGTTTTTACAGTCTGGAGGTGAAATCTAACACAATGCAAAATACGTGAACAGTGACACTACAATTTGACTGACTTACAAATTGTAGCATTACTACAAGTAAATAAAGTGAAAATCTGAGAGAAAACGCAGACCAGGAGAAAACGGCATTCGCCACCTGCGGGCTTCATGGCGTGACTGCGTGTTAAGAAAAACCCTGAACGTGTCCCAATTTAGAAATGGAAAATTTACCACGGTCAAAGGTTTACAAGTTTACATCCTATTACTTTACACAATAATAAATTCGGAGAATAATATATTTTCATGTTTGTTAAATTTAATCAAATAATATTTTGTAAGTATATATCTTCTGAATGCGTACCTACTTACCGAATCCAGGCTAAATGGGCAAGGTAAATACCTGTGGCGGAGCACCAAAGTCACAGTTTGGCAGTCACTGGGAAGACAAAAATTGGCAGCACGTAAACAATGATTGTACCAGTTTTAATTTAATGTCAACTTTACGAAACTTAACAGAACTAGAGGTATAATGTTTTTTGCACAGGCGTAATTGAATGGGGATACCGTCTGCGAAGGAATGAGAAGAACTAGGCGCTGATTTTCTTCAGAACCACTTTTCATTTTGTGCGAATAATTTCTCCGCGCCAGAAAGTCGGACACCTGAAATTGTTTGTAACACAGACGATGTTGTGTCTGAAGAAGCGGATGTCACAGATAATAAAACGTGTGACAGATTTAGACCGGCACCTCAAATTGTTCCAGCACTGTAATCAATTCGATCGGAAGTACTTCCGATCTACAAGCCGTGCTCTCTCCATCAAAAAAATGCGCTTGGGAAATGGTATTTTTGTAACCCACTAACGTCTGGACAAATTCAGAGGACCAAGTATATTGGCTCATGCTGGCCTGGAATTCGATTAAAGCTGTACTAGTACAGAGAGATTAAGAGCATAATATGTTGTATCAGCAATCTATTTAAATCATTCAACTATACAAATCTACTCGTTACCCTTCAAGATCATACTTTCAACTTTGAACATGATCTTAAGCAGTACACCGCAGATAATGGAAATATAAGTGATCCCGATCGCCAGGACCACGAAACAAACGAATCTCTGTGACGCCTCCGGGAATACCGAAAGCAACTGGGTATGCTTTATGATACGCCGATGCGTGGTGTAAGCACCTTTTTCGAACTAGTTCTGCTAACCAATACAAAACCAGATGATCCACAACAATTGAGGGAACTCAAATCCAATGGTAATTAGTATTTACCCTGCGCTTCAGACCAATAGTTTTTGTCAATGATCGCCAGTTTGTTCGAATGATAAATGAGCAGTGTCTCCTCGGGGATTGAATGATGACAATTGTGTGCTTCGTATGCCATAGACGTGGCCATCCATACAAATCCACACGAAAACCGCTGATGCAACGATGGCATGGATGATGACGTATCGACCCGAGTACTTGAAGCAGCAGAGGATTCGTCATTTTTGCACGCACAAAAGACCATAATTAATGTGGAGATACATTCATCCAGAGATAGTCCTACGACGTAAGTACATCTCTAAAATCATAAATAGACACAAACATTTTATGTGGCTAGGAACACACATTTTACATAATAATATTGCTTTATATTGCAGGAGGACAATTGAGCAGCGTACCAGAAGTAGCACCGCTGCAACAATTTGAACGCGAAAACTGGGAGCAGTAATTCTTTCTACTACAATAAACTGTACTACAACGAGTTGTACTAAAATGAGCTCTCAAAATTAAAGTCACTGTTTTAATTTTGAGTTGTCACCAATTGAATGGTTATACCGTTGTTGCAGTTACTGTTCCTTCCATTTGTTTACTATATATACCTTTTTTAATTTTTATTCCTAACGACTAGTCTTTTTTACATTAATGTATATGTGTGTAGAGAAAGTTCAGTGTCACAACTTGGCTATGATGTTTTCACAAATGAATTCTTTCCTTCGTTTATGTTTATACTTACGTCCCACATGTATCTCAAGTATTATCATTCTTATACTTTCATGGTGTGCTTTGGCACACAATGTATTTGACAAGAGTCTTCAGCTCGCTGTAAACAAACTTAGTTCATACTCCTCATAATTTAATGAATTCTCAGATGTTTTACTTTATTCTAAGAAAATAGTTTCGGATGAATAGAATGTCATTGCATGTCAGATGAATATAATGTACTTTTACACTTTTGACAAATAACATACAAAACTAGTTTTACGGACTCCACATTTTCAAAATTCATATTTAATAAATTGTTTATTAGTAAGTAGTGATTAACCTGCATATGTATTGTAACAGATAACAGACATGAGCAAAATAAATCCACAAAATTATATTCTGTATAATTTAGTGCATTAAACATCCTCGTCGGTTATTACCCGGCATTACATCGTCGGTGTAACGATATGTACTGCCAGACGGTGCCTGTTGTTCTTTGTTCTACACACTTTCCTGTGACATGCGTGTCTGTGTAGTCACATATTGAGTAGTGTATCCCGTCATAGCCATCATGTGTACACCATTGGTACACTTATTTCTGGCAAAAGACCTGCACCGGTGTCACGACATGCCACAAAGGGTACTTCCAGCTCCATAAGGGTATGCCTCTTTAATCCTTGTTGCTTTCAGCTTATTTCTCGCTCAAGTTCTAACCTGCTTTAATTTATTCTAGCTTATTTTTCATTGGCCGATTGTTCTCTTTTTTCCTGTGATATTTTAGTCTTCCTGGTTGTTTTTGTCCCTTTCTTTCAGGGTGATTTTCGTCGCTTTCTTGTAGAGTGATTTTTGTCGGTTTCTATCTGAATTATTTTTTTCGTCCTGATTATCTTTCTAAATATTTTTTTTCATCCTGATTTTATTTCTTCTTTATTCTTCTCTTTTTTGATTTTACCTTTGGTTTTCTGCTATGTTTTTCTTTTCTCGTCGCTGAGTTTTGTTTTCGGCTCAGCTTATTACTATAGACAAAAATGAGCCAAAAGAATGTGACTGACGTGAAACAGTACAAAGTGTAGCCAGTAAGAAAAAGAGAAAATTAAGCCGGTATGAAAGAGACCAATATACTTCCGGAATAAAAAAAGTAAATCAAGAAGAAAGAAAATAATCAATTAGAAAGAATGAGACTAAAATCATCCATAAAGGCAAGAATCAACCAGAAAAAAATAATCTAGGAAGAAACAAAAATCATCCTGGTAGACAGACAACGTTCACCCAGAAAGAAACAAAATTCATCCAGAAAGAAACCAATTCACCCACAAAGAAACAAATTTCACCTAGAAAGAGACGAAAATAAGAAAGGAAATAGGTAAGCATTAGATATTCCATTGGAAGTAGGGGGAAAATATCACGAGGAAGAAAGAGACAAAAATCATCCAAAAAGAAAAACCACAATAGACCAATAAAATTTATCCAGAATAAAAGAGACAAACTTGAGCGGAAAAGAAACAGAAAGCAACTAGGAATAAAGCGACATTTTTAGACGAGACCATTTCTGATGTAATTAATAAGAACGTAAAAACGCTTTTAAGGATCGTTTTTAGGGATTTTTAAGTATAGAATTGATTTAGACTTACAGGAATCATAAAATTAGACATCTTGAATCACATTCTCATGTCTCATAATAATATTGCCGCATGAATTACGACATTTGAAAGAAAGATATATGCAAGGATACCATAGCGTCACGAAAGTCCGACACATTGTAGACGAACTTCATACTTGGATTGCTTGGAACCGTCAACTCATATCTAAGAAAGAACCTCACGGATCATACTGATAAATGTCTCATATCCTTTTTAAATGCTACAGGCAGGTTCGGTAAGCTCTAGTTTAAAATTGTTCCCGGAGAAACGCAATAAACCTTTGTTGGCTTGAGAACATATGTGACTATACTATTATAGTGACTCACTGAACCCCATAATAAGCAAACAAACACGGGTGTCGTACATGTTGCTAAAAGATTTTTCCCAGCGTAGGCGCCACGAGCATGCTTGTAATTTTATGGCATTCGTTTACAATAGTTTTCTGAAAAAGAGCTTTCTATCGTCTGTCACCTGTCACTTCAGTGTAGTCTCTACATAACAACTCCGTAGGGAAGAACAAAAATATTATTGCAGGGAAATGTTATGTAGAACATAAAATATGCACCTCACATGTACGAAGGGCTGAAAAAAAAGATGTTACACAAAAATGTTGTTATAAAGAACCTTGTTACAGAGAGACTCCGCTGTACTTGTACGTTCCTCATAATCTTCCCAAAAGGAAACCCGTGAAACACTATTGCCATTTCATGTTCCCAATTGATAATGTAGTCGTTCTAAGTTGCGAAAGTATCGTTCGGCACAGATTGCAAAGAAATATAATTAACCTGTCAATTTTTAGCTGGTATCGAAAACTGCTGGGGAGAATGTTGGTTGCACATTAGAATGTATCTTATAGAGACATCAGTATTCTGGCTTTGGAAATGGTGGGTTGGCAACATGCTTTGACGTTTTTGATATCAGCAGTATACTACGCCTTTGGCAAATCCGCATACGAATGGCGGAGGAATAATTACAAATAACTCGCGCTCTTACAAAATGCGAGCAATTGTGTACAGGGTGGTGTTGGATTACGCAAAATATGCTGGGATTACGGATTACGGATTTTTTCAAAAACATTTTTAAATGGGTTTACGGATTACGGATTACACATCAAAAAATTTGGGATTACAATTCGGGATTACTGCCTCTAAAAAATCTTGGGATTACGGATTTGGATTACAATTTAAAAAAAAATCCGGGATTACATTTTACTGGGATTACGGA
>JAQGBT010003859.1:0-18270 GCA_034698585.1 Disparrhopalites patrizii | reverse complement strand
GGTCTCTCCCTCTCTATCTCAATTTATATCTTTCTCTCTCTGTCTCTCTCTTTCTCTCTCTGTCTCTCTCTTTCTCACTCTGGCTCTCTCTCTTTGTCTCTCTGTCTGCGTCTCCCTCTCTATCTCGCTTTATATCTTTCTCTCACTCTGTATCTCTTTTGCTCGTTTTTTTCG
The DNA here is from genome assembly GCA_034698585.1 of Disparrhopalites patrizii. Lineage (NCBI taxonomy): Eukaryota > Metazoa > Arthropoda > Collembola > Symphypleona > Sminthuridae > Disparrhopalites > Disparrhopalites patrizii. Next base: position 18,096 of record JAQGBT010003859.1, on the reverse strand, counting down.
ACTCTTTTTTCTCCTCTCTTACTCTTCATCTCCTTAACTATTTTTGATTTCTATCCCTTTTATCTATTTAGGTAGTTCATCTCTTTGTGTTCGTTCTTTCTGTTCTTTTATCTCCCTATTTTCGATTTAGCTCTTTGATTTTGCTTTTCATTCTTTATTCTCGCTTTTCTTGTTTTCCCTCTTTTATGTGCTTTCACTCTTTTTTTATGTTTCCCCCTTTTTTCATGCTCGTTTGGTTTTCTTGTGCTTTTCTCTTTTTTTCAGCGATATACAGCGTTTCACTCTCTTTCCCTTTGCATTTGTCTCTTTATTCCCCATTGAAATAAAGTGGGTCCTTTCCCTCCTGGAAAAAAAAAGTGTCGTCCGCCTCCCTCGCGAGAGCACTATCAGATTCAAATGCTTTCACTCTTGACCTCGAGGCACTTGGACTGGATGCAGATAAGTTTTGATGATGAAATCCCTCTTTTGTTCCTCTCGACCATTCTCTCTATATAATAATGCTCTTTTATACAGAGGGAGTTGTGACACTTATTATTTCACCCCAGGATATTTCCCCATCCCTTGTCCCACTTGGCTGAGTGCGGATTTTTGATCTGAGCAAAAAAATGCTGGGAAATGCACATAAATGCTTTCCTCAATGGCAGGAAATTCCGTATAAACTATTTATAACTCAGAGCCTCGTTCATGTTGGGAAAGGCATTTGGATTTTAATATTCCCAGTTTTTTTATCAAAATTATTATTATTATCAAAATAAAAACAGCATTTTGAATGCAATTTTTGCAAAGGAATGTTGTGGAAAAACCTTTTTTTCTTTTTTATCATTGATTTTATTCCTGAATTTGCACTACGATTTTCCGGGTTTATTTGAACTATAAAAATTCCCATAAATAAAAATATTGAACGTTTGAGCAAAAACGGTTAATAATAATATTCGTATACTAATAATATTCAGCTCCTAATAATATTCATGGAATCGGTCAATTTTAAATGATGTCAGGGAGAAAATTTCTAAATTTGAATTTAGGGGACAATATATTGAAAAATATTCTCCCGCCCAAACTTGGGATGAAGCTCCGTTTTGCTCCAAAAAATATTCATGCATTTATTCATTCGGAGCAAAACAATGCATATCAAAGAGGTTGGAGTGAGCCCCATTTTCATGTACTTTCTACTTATATTTTGTCTCCCCATGTGTTTCACCCTCCATTAGATATTCGGAGGATATCCTTGGGAATATAATATTCATACTATCATCATAATTGTACAGGACGGAAGAGAGAAAGCGAAAACGCGCAAGTAAAGTAGTTTTTTTTATTTTGAAAGCAACAGCTGGCATATGTTCGACATAATTTGACGCGTGGCTTTGACGCCATTCAGCCTTTTGTTTCACTTTAAGCAACAAAAATGCAGAGTTTCTGTGAACATTTTTTCTTAAATATTCCCTTGTCAAGCGCTGTAAGTGTTTCCAATTTATGTGCAAATTTCATCACGGATAGACTTATGGAGACAAGAACAATCTGAAGGAAAAAGCAGGAATTGCAATTTTTTACAAAGCATTAAAGGGAAAGTAAAGAGAAAAAAGAAACGGAGAAAATCATTGACTAAATTCTTACTGAAAAGTGAAAAATAATACTTACATATTGTCTGCATAAAATTGCTTTACTCCCATTTTCTGTTCAAGCAAATCACTATCACATATTTCAATTTTAATTTAGAATAACATTCGTAAAAAATCAGGTATTCCATTTATTTCTGGAACTTACTTTATTTCCTATTGAAATGGACTTATAAAGTCCATGCAATGCCAATTCGTTTTCCTCGCATGCAAGGATCGAATTTTTACCCGTAAAAACGGGGAAATCCAATCATATTAGGAATTTACACCTGCGTTTATCTAAGTTTGCCGGTCGAAAAAAAAAGGCATAGGAGGAAATAAATCAATCAGGGAAAGCCTTTATGTTTTTTTACCCCACTTTTTTTTGTATGGCACGTGCACATTAGGTGGAGTTTTGCGTTGAAGATTGTGAAAGACGTAATTCGGTTTCCCTGGAGCTTGCACTTACGTAGAAGAAGCCCAGAAATAATGGGGAGAAAATTAATCAGCCCACTTTTTTGTGGCTTTGTTCTTTTTCCCTTTGTTTTCCCACACGTGGAAGATGAAAGTAATCCCGTTTTGTTTTTCTGCTCATTTGCATGTACATACATACATGCTTATTTAATGCTATTTTCATTTTTGCCTTGTTTTACGTGTCGGACGAGCTTTTTGCCAGATTCAAAAGGCTCTCCTTTTTCGGAGTTTCCGGGGTAAACTTTACATTTTTTACATTAATCACCGATTTTATAATTTTTTTTCCTAATCTGTTTTTGCTACTCTTGAAAGTTTCTTTTATAGTTGTCCTTCTCGTTTGTTTTCATATACGTTCCCTTGTCGACGGTCCATTTATGTTTTGATTTTACGTTTAATCTGATTGTTAAATTATCTTTTTTTAGTAAGCTTTCAGTTTTCAATTTTGATGATTTCTCGCTTGTTTTTGTTTTTAATATTCCACTTTTATCTCGATTTTAGCTTGTATTTGTTTCTTGCTTTCACTTTTACTTTGTCCATTAGTTTTACTCTAATTTTCTACTTTATTTTTACTCTAACTTTCTCCTTTAATTTTACTCTTATTTAATTTTTATTTTTACTCTTATTTTTTCATTTATTATTACTCTTGTTTTATTTTTACGCTTATTTTTGCATTTATTTTCACTCTTACCTTCTTATTTATTTTTACTCTTGTATTCTCCATTACTTTCATTCGTCCATTTTTCCCTGTTAACTCTTTGTTCACATTAATTTAGGCTTTTTTTTTACTTACATTTCAATATCTCTCTAACTTTCATTTTCTCCGGTCGCTTTTCTTTTATTCTACTTCTTTACATTGTTCTGTGGCTGCATTTTTCCACAAATTCTCTCACAATTATTTCGGTCATCATATTTACTCTGGAATTTTTTGTTTTGCCAGTAACATTTCCTTTTTGTGGGCGCACTATTCACTTCCAATTTATTTGTTTTACCTTCCTCATCTCCTTTGGCTTGAATTATCTCCTTTTCATTTTACATCTTTTCCCTTTTTAATTTGCGTTTAACTTTCACTTTTGCCTTTATTTCAGGTTCGTTTTCATTGTCACCTCCAAAGTACAATTTTATTTCAAATATCGACAAATATATCTGGCTAATTTACTAAAACTTTCGTTAAACCAAACCTTCGTTTTTTTACCAAATGAAATTCAATCCCATTAAAAGACAATTTTGCAACTTTCTCCATGTTATGTGCACATATACACATTAATTATTACATTAATTCTTTCCATTGAAATATTTTATGTAATAGCGTTTGCGGATACGTGCAAAAGCCTATCGCACAAATACCCACAAAAATTGAAAGAAATTAAAAAAAATATGGTGAAAATGAAAACGAAAGTGTGATAATTGCATTTTACACTCAAACAGTACTCATTACACCGCCTGCTGCGTCCCATAATGGACACGGTACATTAATATTTGGGGAAAGCGGCAACACGAACAGGCTTTCTCCTTTGACAAGAAAGTAAAACTTTGTGGTTACCACAGAAAGGTCTTATAAAAAAAAATTTACAAGGTTTATTTTCACGAAACGAAAGACAATTCTTACAGGGAAAAAATAAAGAGAAACTTTTTCGTTGTCATCTTCATTCCTAGAAAAAAGTAAGTAGTTCCTTGGAAGGCTTAAGAACAATAGGAGGGGACCTTGCAATGCCATAAGTGCATTACGGGTCTAGAAAATCCCGGTATACTTTCTCCCATAATTTTATAATAATTTCAACTCCAGAATTGTCCCAGCCTTTACTCTCACATTACTTGCACTCTCTTCAGTTGCACAGATTTTCCGGGGGCAAATTTTGTTAAGGGGCTGGAAACCACGTTATCACCCATTTATTCAATTGCCCCTGCACAGGTGTAGCCTCAGATGCCATGACCTTCTCCCCAATCCATTTCCCCGTCTTGCTATTTCCATAATTGCATCCGTATGCATTCCCCCATTTCTCCCTGGGTCCATATAAATCCCCGTCTCGTCCCTTTTATTCACCCAACCAAAGGATTATTAAAGCACACCAACACCTTCCCTCCCATTTACCTTCCCATCTGCTCCAAAGGACCTCCAACCAAAGAATATAATATAATCCTTCAACCCTGCTGCACTTCCTCCTTCATGCACAAGAGACTTTCTCCCCCACAGCCCATAATCATCAAATATTCTTAAGTGTAGGGAGACGCACAAGGGGAGGACGGGAAGGATATATCCCATTCTGTGATTAACATTTGTAATTCCCGCCACCTTCACGCCAGCCAGGTGGAGGGGAATTGAATTGAAATGTGCTTCATTTCACTCACCCCCACTGGCATTCCCTCCTTGTAGTAACTATTATTTTCTTTATGTTCTCCTTTCCCCCCATCAAGGATGTTGTGGATGGGACGGAAGGTCGAGGTTATTTCGGGGAAGGGTTAAAAATGTGGGATCAAGGATCGTAAAAGGGCGAAAGAAGGACAAAATTAAAGCTTTGAATGCTTAGAGACACAGGAAATTGAGAGGACCAAGCCGTGTTGGAGGCGTTAGTATTATCAAAATGTGCAAGGGGAAATAAATTAAAAGGAAGTAAAAGAAGGGTGGGGAGAAAATCCAAAAACAAGGAGAGAATGGAAGAATTACCGAGGAGAGAAAACGATAGCAAAGAAACGAGTAGATACAGAAATGTACGATAAAGAGAGAGAGAGAGGAAGAAAGGAATTGGAAATGAGAAAGAAAGAGGATTAGCAAAAACGAAAGATCAACAAAAAGAGGGACAAACAAAACAGAAAGACAAAGTAAAAGGGGAAACCAAAAACAGAAACAAAATAAAATAGCAGAGAGAGACAAAAACACGGAGAGGGCGGGAAAAGAGATACAGATAAACCGACAAAAGGGGAGGGAGACAGCGGTGAAGGGGAACAGAGAAAGAAAGAGACAATTGAGATAAAAATAAAAATAAAAAAAATAGAGAGATAAAGAAAACAAGAGAAAACGAGACATAAATGAAAACCAATGAGACAACAAGAGAATAAGACAACGGAATAACGGCAATCAAGAAAAAACATGAGACTGAGAGAAAGAAATAAGAAATATGACAGAAAACAATAGGATGAAATATAGAAATCATAGAAAAAGAGAAAGCCAAAGAATGAGGGACTGAAACAAGCGAAAAAAGAGAAAACAAGAAAACGTAAGAGCAAAATAAAAAAAAAGAGGTAAAAGGAAAAAAAGAGACAAATGAGTAAAGAAGGAGACAAGTGATAAAAATGAGAAAAGAAGAAGCAGAAACTGAAAGAGACAAAAATGCAGGAAATAAAACGAAAATAAGAGAACAAAATAGGCAAAAAAAAGAAAACAAGAGTAAAAACAAAAGAGAGAGAGAGCAAATATAAACAAAGCTGCGCATGGAAAGAAAATAGAAGATAAGATAGAGACAAAGAAAGTAAGAGGAAACGAGAATAACAAATTAGAAAGAAAAAACCAGCAAAAAGATGCAAGACTAAAGCGCAACTAAATAACCAAAAAAATATGTTTACAAGGGGAGAGAAAAGAGTATAATATCCGAAAACTAAAGTAGGCAAATTAGGAATGCCTGGCAACTTGAAGTACAGTCTCTCAAATGATACCTAATTCACAAATAAATTCCTTGTTATTGCTCTGCAACAAAAACGCCGAGGCTAAAAAATCATGATGTAATTTTGTTTTGGCAAGCAAATTTACACTATTGAGAAACCATGAAAACTAGAGGAATACAAAACTAAAAAATCAGACGGAAGGTTCAAATCCTTGGAGTAAAAACAGGGAATCGCAAGGTTGAAAAGAAGGTAAGAATGAAACAGAAAAAAATGACTAGCAAGGAAACGGGTAGAGTATACGAAGAAAGCACAAAGTAAAAGAAAAAGTGGGAATGAGTACTCCAAAATATGCAAGAGAGAATGAGGCGACTGACAAATACAAATATGCTTCCCGTGCATCCCCAGTGCCATAAGCAAAGGCGAAATAATTTCAACATTCCTCCCCCAAATTAAAGAAATGAGTGTAGGTAAATTCCCCTTTCTCTCCTCTCTCTCTCCGTTTCACCATCCTGCACAGACACATCTTCTTTTTGGAGAAAATTGAAAGAAACTCCTTGTGAATATTTGGTGTTGGCACACTTTTTCCGTATCTTTTCCCTCCCTTTATTTCCTTCTTGCTCTCTCCATCCCTTTCAAAACAGATGCTTATCATGATGAAGAAAGCGGGCAAAAACCTCTTGAGTGCTCCCAAGGAGTTTGTTCGTGCGTATCTCACCTCTGTATCTTATCAAGGGAAAGCAAAGAACACCCACATACAGAGAAGGAGGAATTAAACGAGATCGGAAGGAAGAAAGCGGGACACAAGATGCTTTAAGAAAGAGACTGTATACGAATTATAAAGAAAGAAAATGAAGACGCGAAGAGAGACAAACGTGTATATTTGTGATAGGAAAGTGTGACAGAAGATGGGGACAGGGAAAAACAATTTAAATGAGAGAAAGAGAGGAGGCAAAAACAAAGAATGGAGAAAAACGGAGAGCAAACGTATAAAAAGAGAAAGTATGAAAGGCAGAAGCACAAAGCAGGAATTAAATAGAAGAAAGAGAGAGAAAATAAATAACAGAAACTTGTGATAAATGCAAGAAATGCGTGTGATGCCATTAATTACGAGAAATGCAAGCACAACGGGGAAAATAAGTAAATAAACGAGAAATAAAAGGACAAAAGTCAAATAGAAGAGATCAAAGGCGGCAAATTGAAATCACAAATTATAAAATGAGAAAGAGAGCATATACAAGAAATAAACTACAAATGATATCAAGCACACACAACGAACAGGGAAAAGATAGGAAAAGTGAAAATAAACCATAAGCACAGGAAATAAAAACCAAAAAATGCATGAAAAAAGCAAAACAATAAATTAGAGAAAAAGAAAAGTAGGGACAGAGCCAGCGAATGTCACAGAAACAAAGAGAAACTAAAATAAACAAATAGAAAAAAGTAAGTGGAAATAAAAAAAATCCAATAAAATAACGTCAGCAAAAGCAACTGAAACAAATCGGAGAAAGTGATAGAAAGCGCTAGTATCACAAGTGAGACAAACGGTTGAAAATAATAAAAACACATGCAAGTCAGCCAAAGATAGAAAGGGAAAGTTAAGCGAAATGGAATGCAATAAACAAACGAGAGCAAGAAACGAGAGAACAGCTTAAAATGAATAGGTTAAAGGAATTTCGAGACAGGAGCAAGAGAAAGTAAGCAAAACAAAAGGGAAAAAGGAAATTTGTAGAAATAAAAAAATACGTGCAAATGAAAAGTGAGCAAAAGGAGAAAGGAGAAGAGCAAAAGAGGAAACAACGAAGTCAGGCAAAAAAAAGTGAGAAAAATGATTAAGGAGAAAAACGAGAAAGTAAATATGTATAAAGGAAAGTAAAATATAAAGAAAAAAGAGCCAGGTAAAATAAAAGTGAGAAAAATGAGAAAGGTGAAAATCGAGAGAGCAAATATGGGAGAAAGCAAAATACAAAGAGAAAAAAGGCAGTCTGGCAAAAAAAAGTGAGAAAAATGAGAAAGGCGAAAATCGAGAGACAAAATATGGGAGAAAGTAAAATTTAAATAGAAAAAATGAAGTTAGGCAACATAAAAGTGAGCAAATCCGAAAGGAGAAAAGGGAGAGAGAAAATATGGGAGACCGTAAAAAATAAAGAGAAACGAGAGAAAGGGAGAAAGAGGGGAAAAAGGATTGGGGAAAGTAGAAATAAAGAAAGAAAAGAGTGAAAGCATAAATGAAATATAAAAAACGGAGAAAATATGGAACGAATGAGGAAAAAACCAAAAAAAGATGGGAGAAGTAAGAGAGAAAATAAGAATAATGAATGCAGCGTTTTCCCTCGTATCTCCAGGCAATATGCGTTAATAACAAATAATAGAAATAAGGTAATAGTGCCAGTCCAAGCTTTTTCCCTCTTGATAAGCGTCAACTACATTCCTCTCACCGCAAACCACACAAAAAAATTCCTCTGGTATACATTATATATCCACCAAAAACATTTTCTCAAAAAAAAAAAAAGGGAATTGCTTGTATACACATAGCATAGACATAACCCTTTTTCCTCCCGGGTAATATACGAAGGATGGAATAAAAAACCTCAAAAAATTCCAATTTCCCTCGCCCATCCACCCACTCGTCAGTCACACATGCCTAATATTAATTTGTGTAAGTGGGAATATTTGAATTTCTTCACCGTCTCGTGTGAAGAGTATAAAAAGAGAGGAGATTCTTTTTTTTTTACTCTCTCTCCCTCACGGTTCTTCTTCGTAGTAGTAGTTATTCAAGATTTTTAATCTTCCACAATTTTTGCAGGGGATGGGGGAAATAAGGCCTTTTTGGTGGTGGTGGGAGAATGGTCTTTGCAAATGAAAAGGACGGCTGCGGTTGAGATAAGACATGCTAAGAGGGAGAGGAGAGAGTGAAGGCCTGGAGAGAAATGAGATTCCCGGGGAATGGGAGATGAGAACGGTGATGACAGGCGGGAAAAAATAAATGCTAAATGAAAACAGACGGAATATACATGCTATTAAATGGCGTGAGGGAGAACTGAAATTTTATGAATTGAATTTTTTTCCAGATGAAAGGAAATAATTTAAATTAAATTTTGTAGAAACTTCCCGCCAAACGTTATTTAAAAATTTCCATGGCAAATTGCTCTTTTCAAGGGGATGCCAGTATTTGTACACAAATCCTGTATTGATTTTAAAAACCATTTGCTATAATAATTCAATGATATCATAGAGCGTCTTTTCCGCCAATAATTAAAACATATCATAAAATGCATTTTGCGGCAACAGTTACAATTTTTAATTGTCATAAAATGATTTTATCGCAACATTTAAAATCTTAAAATGATCATGAAATGCTTTTTGTGGGAGCGTTTCTGATTAAATAATGGTCGTAATTGCATTTGGTGACAACAGCTACCATTTTATAATTGTCATCAAATGCTTTTGCGGCATCAACTATAATTTTTTAATTGCCATAAAATGGTTTTACCGCAACATTTAAAATCTTAAAATGAAATGCTTTTTGTGGCAGCGTTTCGGATTTAATAATGGTCATAATTGCGTTTTGAGACAACAGTTTCCATTTTAAAATTGTCATAAAATGATTTTTGCGGCAACTTTTAAAATTTTGTACTTGGCATAAATGCTTTTTGCGGCAATATTTAAAAAATTTTACTTGGCATAAAATACTTTTTGCAGCAATGTTTAAAATTTTATAAAATGCTTTTTGTGGCAAAAATTGGAAGTTTAAAATGGTCATAATATGCTTTTTGCGCCTTTTTTGCGCTCTTTTTCTCTACTGATCGTGAAACGATTTTTGCGCCATGAATTGTAAAAAATCCCAGGACAATTGTTGCGTTAATAATTAAAAATATCATGAAATGCTGCATGCGCCAACAATTCTGGAACGAGAATCCTAGAATATTCTAGAACGACTTCTGCGCTAATATTTTGAATAATATCATGTCATGTTTTTCGCTTATGTAATCATAAAAATATACATAAAAAATAAAATTATGTTTGCGATAATAATTAAGAATTGTCAAAATAAAATGTTTTTTTCACCAATAACTAAAAACACAATCAAGAGCTATTTGCGCTAAAATTTAAAATAATATACAAATCCTTTCCTATTTCCCACTCAACAAATATCCATTACATCGCTTTGCTTTAGATTCTTTCGCACAAAAATTAAATTGTAATACAAATTATAATCAGTTTGTTTTAAAATAACAATAAAATTCGAAATGGAAGATTATTTATCGTTTACACTGTCGGTGATTCTGAGATACAGGCCTTAAAATCATGAATACAGAAAAACTATAAAATAAAATCGGCAGAAAAGTATATCCAGGCGAGAAACTAGAAATAGTTAATATAAAATCTAGATCAATTTCCGAATGTTTACAGCCCTTGAAAATGCCATTGACTCCACCAGAAAAATCGTGAATACCTTCCTGGATTTCAGAAGGTTATTAGCAGACACTTTTCCCTTTTAGTTCTTTCCACTCCCCCCCAACAGGTAAATTTCTTCCCCGTGCTCTTCATAATGCTTCTATGGCATTGATTTTATGTGAGGAAAATCAGCCCATTTTTTTATCTCTAAAACTTCTGTCACGTGCATTTAAGAACTGAGAAGGAATTCTCAAGGACTTTCTCCTCAAAAAGCTCATATATCCCATTCGCACACGTTTCGTCGTTTCCCTAAAAAGTTTTACCGTGTGTGCAGAGTCAATAATAGGAGGGCACGAATGCGGCAATTCAACCATTTCTCTTTTGTCATTGTTGGTGGATCTTTATTTCTACTTTGCCGTATAGATACACCTTCATAGGTGCATACGTGTTACGCTATAAAAGGGATTGAAATAGGGAATAATCTTTGTCTTAAAGCAATAAAAAAAGAGATAAAAGAATGTGGGAAAATGTGCCAAAAAACCATTGAGAAGGAGAAAAGGGAAAGTATAGGCCGTTATAAGGAGGTCCGTTAAAGAAGGAATTCTGTGTACTTTCTCCTTTGCCCACATCAAATGTCGGCCTCCTCAATTTACCTAACAGCCTTCAGTAATTTCCAGTCCGCCATATTTTTAGCCAGCCCACCGTGTTTTGCTTAATGTGAGAAGGAGGGAAAAAATGAAATATGTATATGGCGGGGAAATTTGAAAGTGAAAAAATGTAGATATTAGTCAAAAATGTGTATAAATTTGACTTGAGCTTAATATTTCTCTCGCGGCTAATTACAAAGAAAAACTCGTCTGTACTTTCTACCTTCCCCCAGGAAATGGGGCAGTAGTGGTTAGGGCTGGAGTGAAAGTAAATTGCACATTCCTTACTTTTTACTTTTTCCCCTGTACTTCTTTTGGTGGGGAGCGGGGGAGGGGAGAAAGGGAGGAGATTTGTGCTATGGGGAAAGATAACAAGTTGGGACGAGAGAGGAGGAGGAACACATCTGTTTCATCTGCCATGAAGTTACTATCATTTTTCCTTGCTCTTTCTCTCTCTCTCTCTCTCCCCTTCTATTTGTCTCCCTTTCTTGCACTCTTTCTTCCCGTACTTCTTCCCATTTTCTCCATGCTCTTGATTTCACCACACTTCTCTCTTTTGCATTTCTCCCTCTCCTACTCTATTTCCCTCTTTCCACTTCTTCAATTTTTTCTTTTCTCTCTCCATATCTCTCCTTCTTTCTCTCTTTTTTCTCTCGACATCTCTCCCTCTCTCTCCTTCTCTCTCTTTTTTCTCTGCATCTCTCTCCTGCTTTCCCTCTCCACTCTTTTTTTATCTTTTTTATCTCTTTCTATATATCCTTCTCTCTCTTTCTTTCTCCTTCTCTTTAATTCTACCATTCTTTCTATTTTTCCTCCTTCTTTTTTTTCTTTCTCAATGTCTCTCCTTTTCTTCTTCCACTCTGATTTCTCCCTCATTATCTCTATTTTCTCTCTCTGTCTCTCTCTTTTCCATCTTTTCTCCTTTCGTTCTTATTATCTCTATTTTCTCTCTCTGTCTCTCTCTTTTCCATCTTTTCTCCTTTCGTTCTTATTATCTCTCTTTTTCATCTTTTCTCCTTTCGCTCTTATTATCTCTCTTTTCCATCTTTTCTCCTTTCGTTCTTATTATCTCTCTTTTCTTTCTTGTTCTCTCTCTCTTTCTTCTCTCATTCTCACTCTTTTCTTTCTTCTCTCCATTTTCTTTCTTATTATCTCTTTTATTTGTTATTCTCTCTCTTTCCTCTCTCATTCTCTCTGTTCCTTCTTCTCTCTCTTTTAGCTCTCATTCTCTCTCGTATCGCCCTTATCTCTCTTTTATCCTTCATTAGCTGTCTCTCTTTTCCTTTTTCGTTGTTTTCTCTCTCATTCCTTCTGTGTATTCTCCTTCAGTCTTTCTCTCTCTGCTATCTTATTCCTTATTCTCTGTCTCTCTACTCTCTTTTTCCTTCTTCTCTCTCTTGTGTATTCTCTTTCTTTCATGTTCGCTCTTTCCTGCTGTCTGTCTATCACAGTCTTTCTCGATATTTCTGATTTTGCTTTCATCCTTTTAGACTCTTCCTTATATTTCTCTTTCATCTTTTTAAACTCTTCCTTCTATTTCTCTTTCATCCTTTTAGACTTGTCCTTCTATTTCTCTTTGTCTCGCGTCTCTCTGGTTCTTCTTGCTCTACTGTTACGCTCTGTTTTTGTAATTTTCTCCTGCTATTTCTAGTTTATTTTCCTTCCTAGTTTCTCTTTCTCTCTCCAGCTGACTTTTGTGTTGGCTATCTTTTTCTATCTTAATCCCTAGGTATTTCTCTCTGCATTTCGCTCTGTCTCGCTTATGTATTTTTGCCTGCCGTCTCGTTTTCTCTCTCTGGTTCTTTTGTTTGATTTGTCTCTCTTTCTCAGTTTTTCTCTCTAGTTTTCTCTCGTTTGCTCCCATATTCGCTCTTGGTTCTTCATTTGTAACTGCAGTTCTCTTTCGCATTTGTTATTACTATTTCTGTCTTTCCTTGTTCTCTCTCTCTTTGATGCTTCTCTCTTGATGTCGTTTTGCTTCTATCTCTTTCCACTCCTCGCCCTCCCAAAGAAAGGAAGGCTTGAAACAAGACTTATGCTTGCATATTGAATTATGTCGGCGTAAGAAAAAAAGGGAAGATAGAAATCCTGTGTTATGCCCAAGATAGAAGAAAAGAAAGTGAGTAAAAAAATATGTTTCCATATAAAATTCTATATACAACAATATCTATAAGTATGAAGGGTGGAGGAGTATAAAAAATCTCTCTTCCTCCCCTTCCTTCAAGTGTTGGTTCCGTTCTTCAAAAAGTTTCATCTCGACATTTAGGATTTATTACTGTTGCGCATTTTTTCATTTTAAAGTGAACAAACGAGTTTGGAGGAGGGAGAAAGCAGAGAAAGCAACTTGTGCCAAGGAGGAAACACCACAAGGAGCAAATAGCTGCCCACTCAAGTACGGCTTACACCAACACATTTTCACTCCTTTCCTCCTTGAGCCTTGAGTCTCCTTTTGGATTGTCTATTTTTTATACTCGTATGCTTTCACTCGTATCCAGGCTTTACTTTCTCCATGTGATTGCTTGGTGGACTTGACTTCCTGACTTTCTTCCGTTTTTACTTCCGATGCCGTCCCCTTATTTCGTGTCATTTTCATTAATTAATTTTTGATTTTACTTTTTTATAATTACCGTTTTATTTTTTCTTTGCATCTCCCATTATAGCTTTACTTCTGAAGTTTTTCTCGAATTCTCTTGCTTTTCTTTTCTTTTACCTTTTTCTTTGCAGTTTGAATGTCTTATGCTTTACTGTTTTCTTTCTAGGCATTTCCTTTCTCTTTCATTTTTTGCGTAATATTTCTCTTCTATTTATTCTGGATTATCTTTTTCTCTGGGTTTTAATGAATCCCATTCTGTTTAAGTTTTTATGCATCCTCGTTTTATTTAAGTTTTTATGCATCATTTTTCCTTCGACGTTTTTATGTGTCATTTTTCTTATGCATTTTATTTAATTTTTATGCATAATTTTTTTCTTCTACATTATATTCATTTTCTTTTATTATTATGCATTAGCTTTCTCTATTATTTTTCTGCATTATTTTTCTCCTGCATTTATATATATTATTTGTCTCTTTAAATTGTTATGCAATATTTTTCTCTTGCCATTTTTATGCATTCGTTTTCTCTTTTAATTTGATGTATTTCCTTTTTTTTATGTTTTCTGCATTATTTTTATCTTTAACCTTTAAGGCTGTATATTTAAGTTTTATGCATTTACTTTCTCTTGTACTTTTATACATTTACTTTCTCTTTTATTTTTATGCATTTACATTCCCTTTTATTTTTGTCCATTTACTTTCTCTTTTATTTTTATTCATTTACATTCTCTTTTTTTATGCATTAACACTTGCTCTTTTTATTTTGAATGTATTAAGTTTCTCTAACATTTTTTGCGCATTATCTTTCTCCTTTATTTATGTTATCCCTCTCTATACGCGTTTTGCGTCTCTTTTGTATTTTCTCCATCTTCGTGTTCTTTACGCTTTCCCATTCTTCGTCTGTATCTATTTCCTATTGTCGCAACATTTCCCTCCTTTGTCCCTCTCTGAATATTTACCCTTTAATATTTTGTCACAGCCTTGTTTTGTAGAAGTAAGAATTTCTCCCAGACCTTTCCCTTTGGATGGTGCCAACATTTCGCCCTCACTCCGTGACTCTTTCACCCATTTCCCTCAACTGTTTATGGCGTGCGGAGACTCTCCAATATGTTCATATGAGGATAAATGAGTGTGAGGTGGAGGAATCTGTCGAGTTTCATACAACACTGAATGCATTAGGGAAGTCGGGGGATGGAGGGAGAGAGAGAGAGAAAAAAAAAGAGGAAGGAAAAGAAGAAGACACAAACTGGCAGGGAACAAACTTTGGCAATATATTCACGAGACAACTAAACAAGTAGTGGAAAAAGGAGTGGGAGGGGAAGGAAGTACAGGGGAAAGCAGGACGACGGCTGAATTCTCCTCTCTTAGCTCCATCTTTGCCCTCTGCTCCCTCCCCCTCCGCCGTCTCCCGCATGTATTTCTATTAGCCGTCATGCAAATTCAATATACAAAAGGACGCAAAATACATGGATGGGCACATGGGCCAAGGAAACAGTTGTTCACTTCTTGTTTACTTCCCTTTTCCCGTCTTTTCTCTGCATCTCTCTCTATCTCATTTCTCTCTTTTCTATCTCGTTTCTCTCTTTTCTATCTCGTTTCTCTCTTTTCTATCTCGTTTCTCTCTTTTCTATCTCGTCTCTCTCTTTTCTCTCTCGTTCCCTTTTTCTCTCTCATTCTTTCGCGCATTTATTTATCCATTTCCCCCATTTTCTCTCATTCTCTCTCGAACTTTTCTGTCTATCTTTACCTTTTTCTCTCATTCTCTCTTACACTTTTCTGGATCTCTTTCTCTGTGTCACACTCTTCTCTTCCCTCTTTTTCTCTTTCTTGCTCTATCAGACTCAATTTCCCTCATACTTACTTTCTCGCTCGCTTTTTCTCTCTCCAGAACTCTCTGTCTCTTTCTCATATGTACTGTCTTTATCTTTGGCTCTTCCCTTATGTCGTAATCTCTTCTCCTCTCGCGCTCTTTCTCTCTTGCTCTCTTTCTTTCTCTCTCTCTTTTCTCATTTTCTTTCCTTCTACTTCTCTCCATCTTTCTGCAACTTTCTGTTTGTAGTCCTTTTCCCTTCTCTTTCTTTCATTCTCTCTCTGTCTCCTTCTCGCTCTCATTTTCCCACTGTTATTTTTTCTCATCATTTTTCTCCCGCATTCAGTTCCTCTCTATTTATTTCCTGCTTTCTATTTCTCTCTATTTTGCTCCCATTTGCTCTTTCTATTTTTCTCCGGCTCTCGCCTTCTCTCATTCTCTCTCTTTCTGTTTTTTTGTCTCTCGTATTTCGCTATTTTTCTGCTTCGGCCGTTTTTTCTCTGGGTAGTTCCAACTCTTAATCTGTTTGCTGCTCTTTTATACTTCTGTCTCTTCTCTTCGTGTGCTTAATCTTCGTTTTTACTTTTTGATTTTCTATTTTGCCCTTTTCCTTTTCCTCTTTACTTGTTTCTCTTTGTCATTTGTTTTTGTTTTCTCATTTTCGTTTTTCGAATCTGATATTTTGTTTTTTCTTTTGATTTTTGTATTTCCAATCTTACGTTTTGTATTTTCTTTTTGATTTTTCCTATCTAGTCATTTGTTTCACTCTATTTGGTTTTTTTCTCTCTCTATTTGGTTTTTTCTGTCTGATTGTCTATTTTGGCCTTTACTTTCTAGCATTTTAATTTTTATATACTTCTTTTACCGCCTTAATTTGCTAGTTTTCTGCTTCGTTTTGTCTTATTTTGCTTACTTTTCGTTTTTTCTAATTTGTTCTCTTTTCTCTGATCCTCTCGCTTTACCTTGCCTTTTTCTCGCTTCCTTTTTCTTTCCCTTGGTTTTCCCTGGACTCCTTCTCATCTCTATAATTCGTTCTCTTATTCTCTATTTGTACCTATCGCTATTGCTATTTCTCTATCTATCTCGCTGTCTTCACTTATTCCATTTTCTCTCTTCCATTATATACCTTGCTCTCCTTCTCTCTCTCTCTTCATCTATATCTCTAGCTCTCTCTCTCACTTCACGTATCTCTCTCTCTCTGTAAGCAAAAGTTTTACTTTCGAAGGAGCCACAGAGTGAAAGGATGTTAGAAGGGAGGGAAGAGGAGCATCCATTCAACTTTATGAATTGAGACATAAACATCAGCTGTGCTCTTCCTCCACTACCATCATATATTTTAGAAATGTTAATAATAAATGTTCCTTGTTTTTCTTCCCTTTTTTTTCAAAGCTGAAATGAGTCCAGACCTTTAAACTGAGAAATTCTCCTCCTTCCCTCCTCCTCCTTTTCTAAAAACCAGATATTACACAACGAACTTTCTTTACAATGTGTGACCCTTTTTTTATGGGGAATGTTCCCCTCTTTTTTAATGTGGAGAATGTAAGTAATATCTCCCTTTCTCTCTCTCTTTTGTACACAAAAATGATGTTGTTGTTGGGGAATGAAAACTGACGTTAACTCCTAATCTCATCCCTTATGAAATCTAATCTCATGTTATGATCCCGACAGATCATCAATGTCTTCTTTTGACTTTTTCCTTTTGTTGGATTTTTTTCCTTTATTTCCTTGTGGGACAATGCTGCTTTAGGATTGCTGGGGCAACACTGACAACAGCAGCTTGATATTTGCCATTCTATTGCGTGTAATGTTTCCCTGTCATTTTTTCTCAGAATTCTTAGAATTTTCCTTGCTATTACTGCCTCAAATAAAAAACATTCTCCCGTGTTATGCACATTTTTCTAAAATATTCCAGTAATTATTTTCCAGATTCGCCCTTAAATTTTCTAATTCCACAAAAACAAATTCATAATATGCTCTAGCAAATTTTATATTTCCGTAAAATCTTCCATAAAATTTTCTATTTCCGTAAAATATTACATGAAATTCTCCATAAAATCTTCTATTTTCGTAAAATTTTCCATAAAATTGTCTATTTCCGTAAAATCTTCCATAAAATTCTGCGTAAGATTTTCCTAGAATTTTTTTATATCCAAAAACACCTTCATTAATTATATTTTGATTTTCTTCTAGATGCTGGATTTATTTTGATATTTCAAAACACCATTTTTTCCAGTGCTTTCCAAGTGCTTTTTCCACATGATTTCACTATTCCCTTACACTTCCAATTAAAAGCGCCAAATAATTTTCAAAATTTGTCAAATCTCCTTGAATCCCCTATAACTCATTAGTTCACAGTTATCTGTAGCCTATAAAAAATGCCCATTAACACAAAAACGTGCCTTTATTGGAATACTAAAGCACTTTCCTCCCAAAAAGTATCCCTTATCACAGTCTTAACTCGGCACCCTCAAAATTCAATTCTAAAACCCGAAAAAATATCCTATATGAAATTAATACATTTTTCCCCACAAAACAAATTACACTAGCACTCTGTATGGAAGTAATATGTATAGTTACATACTGGGAAAAATACTCTATAAAAATTAGTGGAAGGCGTGAGTGGAGACATAAAAGGGGAGATAATCCAACTACTCCAATTATAATTACTCCCACAGTCATTTTCCCTTCCCGCCGGCGACTGTATGTGTGTGTGTGTGTGTGGGTATGCGGAAGGCGACTATAGAAAAGAGAGCAAACAGAGGGAAAAAATAGGAAATAAATGCACATGCTAATGGACCCGAGACGAGCTCTAATCACCCGCCACCAAAAAAGGAATGAGTACATGCACATGCCAGGGTGCTTTCCCGGCTTCGGATATGTGTAAAGGCCATAATGACAGGTAAATTAGGATTTGGTTTGAATGGCTATCAACCTTCCCTGCTGGGAGAGGGAGAGAGAGGGAGAGAGAGGGAGAGAGAGAGAGAG
>JAQGBT010003858.1:0-18274 GCA_034698585.1 Disparrhopalites patrizii | reverse complement strand
ACGCAAAATAAATGGAGATGATTACTTCGTGAATTAACGCTGACTGGAGATAGTCACATATGATTCTTCACCGACGATATGTAGAAAAACAGAGAGAAAAAATAAAGAGTAAAACAGAGAGAAAACTATAAGGAGAAAAACAGAGAAAAAAATAAAGAGTAGTAAAACAGAGAGGAAAAATAAAGAGTAAA
Organism: Disparrhopalites patrizii; assembly: GCA_034698585.1. Lineage (NCBI taxonomy): Eukaryota > Metazoa > Arthropoda > Collembola > Symphypleona > Sminthuridae > Disparrhopalites > Disparrhopalites patrizii. The sequence goes on along the minus strand of JAQGBT010003858.1, from coordinate 18,083 downwards.
ACAGAGAGGAAAAAATAAAGAGTAAAACAGAGAGAAAAAATAAAGAGTAAAATAGAGAGAAAAATTTAAGAAGAAAAAGGAAGAGAAAAAAATATAAAGAGTAAAACAGGGAGAAAAATACAAGGAGAAAAACGAAGAGAGAAAAATATAAGGAGAAAAACGGAGAGAGAAAGATATAAAGAGTAAAGCAGAGAGAGAAATATAAGGATAAAAATAGAAAGAGAAAAAAATAAGAAGAAAAACAGAGCGAAAAATATAAGGATAAAAATAGAAAGGGAAAAATACATATAAGGATAAAAATAGAAAGCGAAAAATATAAGGAGAAAAACCCATAGAGAAAAGTATAAACTAAAATAAATTGAAACAACTAAAAATTCAAATAGAGAATTAGTGAGTAAGCCAAAGACCAAAGAGACAAACCAAAAAGAAAAATACAAAGAGTAATATATGTAGTGTCAATAAAATATGGACTCAAGTATAGAAGAAAAATTAAGACGAACAAAAAAGGAGATACAATAGCAAACTCGAGAGAGAAAAGTGTTAAGAAAAATGAAGAGAAAGGCAATAAAAACAGAAGCAAAATGAAGAGAGAAGCAAATAAAGAGATCAGAAAATAAAAAAATGAGAAAATAAAAAGAAAGATTAAATTCACGAGAAAACTACGCAGAGAAAATAAAGACGAAAAATGGAGAAACAGAAATATATGGACACAAATACAGAGAAAAAGAGCCAGAGAAAAAAAGGAGACAAGATTAGAAAGAAGGGAGACTCAGAAAAAAACGGAAGAAAAAAAGTTAGGCGGAGAACACAAACAAAAACTACCAATTTAAAGCGGGAAATCAAAATTAGACTAAAAATGGTAAAAATGAGCTAAAAAGGAAGGAAAGGACATTAGAGATAATTAGTAGGGAGAAAAACCGGTTCGCATTAAGTCACTAGGTAAAACTGAGTAAATGGAAATTGAAAAAATTAAAAAAAAAAGAAATTGAATCCTGACCGAGTCCACCAGCATCTCCATGTGAAAGTCCCAGAAAGGTTCCTAATAATGATGTCTGGTGGCAAGTAATTATTTTAGATCCTTTCATATTCCTCCAAGGAGCACATGGGGCGAATAAGGACATCCTTTAGCCATGTTATTCAAGTCTACAGAAAATGTGAGACACTTGTTGCTGCCGTATAATCGCCCGTTATCAACTGGATTGTCTGGGGGCTCCTAAGAGTCATTGAAAAAGGCATATAAATTTGTAACAGACCAGCTGAAAAATAGGATATACAATATCAAAGGTATATGGAAATCGAAATTATAAATTATTCAAATATTTATTACTCACATGTACTCATTCAAATGGTCATTGTTGATGTTTCACCCAACAATTTCATTTCAAGGGTGAGGAAAAGTTGAAGTTCAAGGTGCGGGAAAGTTGTATGTACGAGTTGTTATCAACAAATGCGAGACAGAGAGAGTGGATTTATATGCTTGTTTTCCCAATATTTTAAATCCATGAATGTTTATAGGAAGACATGCTCTTCTCCCATTTCAAATGGCATGTGTCTCACTCCCGTGGGTAATGATAATGGCCACTGGCAAAGGTAGAGTGAAAATCAATATTCCACCATAATTATTAGGGCTTGAGGAGCGAATTGGTTGTTTTAATTGTACTAGTATTTGATGGGAACATTTATGGCTAAATAAAATCAGCTATACCAGTCCATCTACCCAATATCATTATTATTGTGCCTCAGTTCCGAAGTATCTTCTTTGGGGCAAGTCAACTTTTATGTTTCTCATTAGGAATAAAATACACTTTTAATGCTGTAGAAATTCGTGCTTTCTACCGCAGAATTACAATTTTCTTCCTACAAACTATCATTTTTATGCTTTCAGTTCAGAATATTTCTTGATACCGTGGCGTCTCTCTATAGCAAGTCTCTTTATAACAACATTTCTCTGTAGCAGCATTATTTTTCCAGCCCTTCGTACATGTAAGGTGCATAATGTTTAATGTTGTACAGTCGACTCTCTCTCTATAACAGTCCCCTGTATAACAGTGCTCTCGTTATAGCAGCAGAAAAAAATACTCCCCTCAAAAACTTTTTCCATTTGTTTACATAGAAATGTCTGTTCTCTATAACAGTTTTTCGCTATAACAAGCGAAGTTTGTTGCTTTATAGGGTGCTGTTATAGCGACAGTCAACTGTACATGACAACATTTCTCTATAGCCATATTTTTCACCCTTTCCTTCAGAGTTGTTGTATAGAGAGTCCAGTGTTTGTTTACATTTCGATGATTTAAAGACAAAGGAGATTTTGGAATCAAAATCTATTAACAGTATCTTGTATTTGTTCTTGTACAAGATTCAAATGCTTTACAGCAACTTTAGCAATTTTTCTCTCGTTTTTTGAAAATATTTCGAAAATATGAAAATATGCTAGATTTTTAAAATTTGTCTGTTTCGTTGTGAAAATCAGCCTAAGGCTAACTTTTAAACTGCTACAATAGCGTACAATGTTCTAATACAAATGTCTAATTATCTTTTCCAATATTAGACTGGTCTAATGCTGATTTATCTAAATTTTATATGCATTTTATACTCTTGGTCGGCCTTAATTTTGCGATTGAGGGATAATCGTTTTCTAAAAAAGGAGAGTGAATCGTAAACGATTAAAGGATATTATGTAAAAATGCAAAAAAACAGATAATATCTATATATAATGCGTTTAAAATGTACATGATATGTATGTACATGTTAGATGTGTACGTATACACAATAAAAAAATCATGCAAATTAAATATACATTTTTTTCACATATTATATGATTATGATATTTTAAAAAATACCAAAAATACATTCTTACAAACTTACAATTGATAAAATAAAATAAATAATTCCACTATTAAGTTATTTTATTCCTCCTAAACGATAGTGTTTCTCTCGGCGTCCATAAAAGGAAGCTGAAAACAATCATGCAATCAAACTGAAGACCTCAGAATCTTTGACGGTTTTTACAAGTTTTAAACTTCAGCTTAAAGCCGAATAGTTTCTTCTAGTAATTGCTTTTATAAACAATTGTTGGAATTGTGTTTAGCGTCTGTTTATTTATGTACTTTCACCATTTAACTATACAAATAGCCAATACAAATGTTTTTCAAGAAAAAAATTCTCTGGTCGCCCCTCGTACAGAATTATGCCAATTTTGCTTCTCATGAGTTCTAAATGTTCAAAAATATACCGGGCGTAAAGCCATTAAATATCATAGCTCATCCAGTAAAAGCAAGATCCATGAATTTGGATAATTTGTTTTGTTGAAATAAATTAAAACATTTCTGCCGTGGTTTCTCCCGGTCGTGATAAGAACTCTGAATCCCTTTAGAAATGCTCCCAAGAACGGCACACACTACAACCTTTTTACCATTTTCTCTCGTCCTATTGTTGAAAAGTATAAAACGTTACTAATACAAATTACAATGTGCAAACAAATTAAAAAAAAATCAATAAAAAAATGTTTGAAACGGTCCAACCCAAAAATGTCATGTAATAAAGAAGGCTTCATTCATTTTCCATTGTTTTTTTTTATACCTGCGTAAAAAAAAGTAGTTTTACTTAAAACGTGCAGAATTACGGTAACACACTTTTTTTTAAATCCCCCCGCAGTAGCTCAAAGGAAGTAAAAGGTAATAGCTTAAAGCCTCGAAAAAGAGTTTTAATTCCCATTTCCTCATTTCCTTTCCCCTCATCCGACTAACCTGAAACCACCAAATGCGTTGGTGCGCTTATTAGACCGTCCGCCAATTGATTTACGAGGAAATCCATCTCGAGCTCATTTGTCCCTTCAATCTGTCCCTCCAAGTGAAAAGGAGGGTAAAGAAAAATAAGTAAAATTCCTTCGCCACGCACAAATGCTCTCACACAATTTTTTTTTCCTTGGAGAAAGAAATCGAGTGGAAGAAGGAAGATAAGCGGCTTCCTTTTTGTATATCCGACTGTGAATAACATTTTTGTTTTTTTTTCTGTGTTATGCACGTTTTTTTTGCTATAATCATATGTGATAATCTCTGCGTGTGTATGTAGGCATAGGCTTGGGATGGGAGTGGGTCAGTCACTTGTCAAGTGTAGTTTATGCGTGTGAACTTCAATGTCTTCTTGGCGTCTTAGGCTTTGAGCAAGCTCCCTGCCACAACTTCACTGTTGATGGTTCTTTGCATGAAATGTAACAACAATGTACATATACATACATTGTTGTGCGTCTTGAAAGTGTTTTCGCCTCTTGTCTCTGTCTGTCTCTGTCTCTCTTTCTCCTTTACACATCTCTATCTCTCCTCCTCTCTTTCTCGCCCATTAACTCTTTTCATCCCGTTAGATCTTTTTTTCTCTCTGCTTCTCATTCTTTCTCTCCAATTCTCCTCTGTCTCTCGTCCTTTGTCTCTCTCTGGTTCTGTCTCCCTTTCTCCCCATTTATTTCCCATTTTTTCTTTATTTTTTCTCTTTCTTGCTCGTTCTTTCTCTCTCTCCCTCTCTTTCTCGCTCTGTCTCTATCTCTTCTTTCTCCCTCTTCTGTATTTTTCTTTCTCTCTCTCCTGTTTTTCTCTTTCTCCCTCTTGTGTTTCTTAATCTCTCTGTATAGGCTTTCTCTTTCTCCTCCTTTTTTCTCTCTCTGTTGAGTTTCTCTTTCTCTTTTTTGTGTTTCTCTTTCTCACTGGCTCTCACTGTAGTCTCTCTGTCTCTCTCTCTCTCTCTCTCTCTCTCTCTCTCTCTCTCTCTCTCTCTCTGTGTTGTTTTTCTTTCTTTTGTTTCTTGTTTTTATCTTGTCTTTCTCTCTCTCTCTCATTTTCATTTTTCTTTCTATCATCTGTCTTTCCTTCTCTGTCCCTTGCGTGTCTCGTTTTCCCTGCTTTTTTTCTGTTTCTCTCTCTCTGGCGTTTCTCTTTCTCTTTGGTGTCTCTATTTCTGTATCCTGCCTTTCTCATTTGTGGTTCTCTTTCTCTTGACTATCTTTCCCTCTCTGTCTCTTGTAATTATCTCTCTCTCTGTCTCTTGTATTTTGCTTTCACTCTCTGTCTCTTGTATTTCTGTTTCTCTCTCTTCCTTCTCTTCGTTTCCCTTGCCTTTCTCTTTCTCGTTTTTGTCGTTCTCTCTCTCTTCTCTTTCCCTTTCATTCTTCCTTTTTACATACTATTTCGTCTTCTCTCTCTCATCTGTCTCTTTGTCTCTCTCTCTTGCCTTTCTTTCTCCTTCTGTCTCTTCTCTTTCTCGTTCTATGTCTTATCTTTCTCGTTCTCTCCCTCATCTTTCTCTCTTTCTTTCTCGTCTTCCTCTTTCTCTTTTATTCTCTCTCCTCTCTGCGTCTTTCTCTCTCTTTCTGTTTCTGTCTTCCACTGTTTCTCTCTATCTTGCAGCGTCCTTCTCTCTCTTGTATTTTTCTTGCTCCTTGCATCGCCCCTTGTATCTTTTTATCATCGCCGACCTCTTTTCCCTTTCTGTTTTGTTCGCTCGTTTGTCTCTATTTCTCTCTCACGCTTTACCGCTATCCCACATTCTTTTGTCTTGAACATTCGGACTTTAATTCCATGTTTTGCCCCAGCAATCGGACTCCCAGTTTGAAAGGAAAAGAATAAATAACCCGACTACCCGCCAAACCCAAAATGTTTAGCATTATATCCGAAAATAAGAAAAGTGGGCAAGATTTTTGATATTGGATACTGAATAATCTGAGGGCTGCAATTGGATTAATGTGACTGCTGATTGGTTAATCGCTCAATTTGTTATTATTTCGTATTTTGGGAATTATTTTGGGAAAATCCAACTGTTGAGAGCTTTTAATTTCTATACTAGTTATGTTAATCGCCGCCCAGCTGTATTGTCCTAGCCTGGCTTGAATCTCTCCCTCTTTCTCGTTCTCTGTCTCTCTATCTCTCTCGATTGATCATTCATTCTGTCACACTTACTATTTCGCCTGTACTCTCACACATGTATATACTGGGGACTTTTAGGCCACATTTTTTCCGTCGGTGGACCATTTAATCATTCTCGCTTCTTCACATTTTTATCAAGTATTCTCTCTCTCTCTCTCTGTCTGTCTCTCTGCTCTCTGTGCGTGTGTCTCTCCGTCTGCATCTCATGATGCGTTCATCCTACATTCCTTCCACGTAGCCAATGGACAATCACAAACCACAAATCTCCGTTTTTTTCCCTCCCTTCCAACTCTCCTTAATGATGCTCCCAGTAGGAAAAAAAAAGTAAGTAAATAAGTCCAAAAAATGGCCAAGGGCTAAAAAATTGTCACTGTTTTCCCTATATACGGTGGTCTCTACCGTATAATACTCCAAAAGCCTCTTTCTTCCTACAATTATTATTAATTTATGCACTCAAGGGAATGTGAGAATGAGTGGAGGCACCTATAAACTCTTTGCAATGCTTCCATAAAGAAAAAAAAGAGGTCTCAGTTGTTTTTTTTTGTTTTATATTCATGGTATAAACTCCTCTAAAAAAATGAGTTGTGAAATTTGTAAAGGGGGAAAAATGATGGTCATAATAAGGGAAATAAAATGATGAACCTGACAAGTTTTATCAAGAATTGGTGAAGCTGAGACGAGGTGAGTGGTTATCCACACAAAATGGGCTTGAGAGAGGCACGGAAGAAGTCAAGTGAATGAAGAGAATTTTTTCTGTATACATACATATAATGTGTGTGTATGTATTTGCTCGGAGGACCATGACGTAGTTTGGTTGGAGCTATACAGAATGATAAAAATGAGGAGGGGAAAAAGATTTTAATGAGTGATATCATACCTTACCGTTATTTTATTATTATTTTTTTTTAAAAAAACAAGCAATTATTTTATTTTTAGGTCGGCTCAAGTTCAACATAATGGGAGATCTCTTGTATTTTTGGGTTCCAAATGACTCATTTTCCACGGAGTGAGATGCTCTTTCCTCGTTGCTTCCCTGTTTCGTTTTTTGCATTTATGCGTTTTTATGCCTTTGTTTCATATGGGGAAATGAGGAGCAAAGGGAGCAGGTCAGACACAGAGGCCTTCCGTCTTCTTGATTAAGTCTGCACATAATAAGAAATAAAGAGACAATTAAACTCATTTGGACTTGTCCTGTAGACCTTGAAACAAAGTGTGAGATTATGGAGGAGAAAATGTGGTTTGCATTTTTTTTAATGCCAAATTCTGTGGGCGGATGACAACAATTCCCGATTTTTGGGTGGGTCACATTTTCTTATGGATTTTATACATGGGACCATATCCTTCTTGTAAAAGGAACGCAGAAATTCTTCTGCTTTTCTGGAGGAAATTAACTCGTCATTGTTGTCAAAATTTGACTTTAATTTTTGAGAGAAAATCTGCAAAAATGTTCGAAAGTTTGGCAAAAATGTATGAAAATTTATTAAAAATTAAAGAAAAATGAAATTTAGTAAAAATGAACGCAAATTTGGTAAAAATGTACGAAAATTTAGTATAAATGTACGAAAATTCAGTACAAATGCACGAAAAATTAGTACAAATATATACGCAAATTTAGTAAAAATATATACAAATTCGGTGAGCATGTACAAAAATTTAGCATAGAATTAAATAGTAATAGTAATTTAGCATAGTAATAAAGGAAACTACAAAAAATTAGGTACGTTTGAAAATTTTGCAGAAATTTATAATTAAGGATGCTACCAAAAACTGCATTTAAAAATTTAGCAGAAATTTATATTCAAGGATAAAGAATTTTACAAACAATCACATTTAAGAATTTAGCAGAAATTTATATTTAAGGATCAAGGATTTTACACACAATTAAATTTTAAAATTTAGAAAAAATGTATATTTAAAAAATTAGCAAAAATTTATTCAAAAATGTAGTAGAAATTAATATTTAAACAAAATAGAAAAACCAGCACATAATTCAATAATCTACCGCCAAATTGTTTGTTAAAAATCGTAATCGCATCTTACAATTAGTTGAACCATTTTGCACAAACATATTTGTCTTTACAAATTGAGCAAAATTTTCAGCAGATTTCGTTAAACATATTCTTTGGCACAATTAGCAGCGCTTTGTGTTTGCAACGGTAGCACACAAATTTATTTAAACAACCAAATTTGTGCTCGTAAATTGCATCAAAATGTGAATTTGGCCATTTATTACATATTTTTGCTCAACAATTGCCAAAAAATGCGAACCTATGTTTGCTTTAACCAGCAACAATTGTTTTTTTTCAAGAGGCAAAAAATGCTTAAGCAGCAAGAAAAAATTCCTTGAATAACTACAAAATTTGTTTAAGCAAAAAGAATAAACGGTTGAATAACAACAAATTTTCGTAAGCAAAAATAAATGGTTTAATTAGCAATAAAATTTGCGTAAACAAAAAAAAATTGTTCGAACACATAACAAGAAAATTTGTTCAAACAAAAAAAAGCAAATGGTTTAAAAACGTAGGACAATTACCTGCTCCTTGGCAAGTAGTGCCGGTGATGCAAATGACGCCATCATAGCAAGTGCCTCCTTTCGGTCTCCGACACTCCCCGACTTTGATCCGATCCCGGGAATGAGCAAATGGAGAAACCCCCCGGGGAGTTTTAACCAGCGTATCCCAAATGAATCTTGGTGCACAAACACAGAGCCCATTCTCACAATGCAATCCTCTTTCCACCGAGCACAGAAAGTCGTATTTGGGTCCCGGGAGGTTCTCCCTATACTTAATATTAGCTAAGGTGGCGTTGCATGGCTCTTCAAACGTAAGACCCCGCACCTGGCAGAGGCCGGTCAGGATCAAAATGAGATTAAACTGGCCAATAGACATGGTTTCCAGCCCAGTCAATGGAGCCTTTCCTCAGAAGGAGAAAGATGACGAACAGGAACAATTGGCACATGCATATTTTTATACGGGAACAATTCGACAACAATGAAAACTGAAAGAATTTGTCTCCATAAGTGTCGTAAAAGTTGTGCAATAATAAGGAGTTTTTATTGGGATTTAAATTTTTTTATGAGCAATAATACTATCTTCGTCACTTTATAGCTTTAATGGCATGTACATACATACGTTCATGTAGTTAATTTGCAAGAGAATTTTTTTAAATGTTGCTATTTTTAGCCAATTGCCTTACGTTTAATGTGTGGTCGATGCATTTTAGAGACATCGTAAAAATGACTTTTAGCGACAAAAGCCAGCAAATAATTAACTGGTGAATTATTTGTTAAACAAAAATTGTTGGGATTATTTTTTCTGTCGCAGCAATTATATATTACGCTTCTCCAATGGATGAAGTTAATTTTCCCATTTTGTCTTATGGGATTTCCAGGTTAAATTGTTAAAAATGTAAATTATTGCCAAATGCGTCCTTATTTTATATGTATTAGCCAAGCTTATTATGGTACGATTATGGTAAAAGCATGAAAAAAATTAAAAAGAACAATCTTTTTTTTTTCAAACAGTTTTATTACAAAAAAGGTTCGTCAACAATCATGTCAATTTTTTATGTATATTGACAGAATAAATACTTCCATTGCAATAACAAAATTTGAGCGGGAGCTTCTAATACAAAACATTTTGGACATTGTACACAGTCACATTAACAATTTTGCGATGATTGTAACAATATAACAAAAAATTCAACAAAAATAACAACAAAAATAAATATTACCAAAAAATATAACAAAAATATAATAATAATATCATAAGTTCAGGATAAATTTTGAGGTAGAAAAAATAAGGAGATTTACCGGGAAAAGTAGCAGGGAGGAGGAATAAATGCAACAAAAATAATTATTTTGAAAAAAAACATCTGAGCAAAATAAGTTGTACGAGAATGGAGAGAAAAAGGAAAGTTTTGGATAGAAATTGTCTGGACGAGTCTATAAGTGGAAAAAGGGCCAGAAGGCATCAGGAATAAACGGAAAATATAGGAAAGTATTTAAATAGGAAATATTAACAAGGACAGATGGGAAAGAGAGGCATTTGGGGCGATGTGCAACAAGGACATAACCTAGAAATGGAGAAAAGTCTTTTCTGCGCGTCGACAGAGAAAGCAAAATGTACAAAAGGAAAGTAGGAAAGGCATTTCAGGGAGAAAGGACAAACAATAAAAATGTCCATGGAAAAAAAGGAAGGATAAAAGCCTCCAAAAAATGCAAGGCCAAATTACTACAGAGCAAATTTCCAAAGGAAACGCAAAAATTCTGGGAAAAACGAAAGGAAAATTTCTGGGAAGGGAGTCAGCTAGAAAAAAGATTGAATTTTCAAAAAGAAATTCTTGGAGAGGAGGAGAAAGTGAAAATAAAAAATTGTCATAAAACAAATAGGGAAAAGGATTTAGAAAGTGACAAATTTTACCTGAGTAAAATCCGTCCTGGAGAAGGCAAAAGTACAAGTAAAAATGGAGAAAGTACAAAAAAGGAGAAAAATGAGAGATCACAGGAGAAAGTCGAGGGAAAGTAGAAAAACATTGGCAGTTCGGATAAATTTCCTGGCAGGGAAATTTTGTCATAGAAGATTTCTGTACAAGATCCGTCAGCGAAAATTTGTATAAGTTTTAAGAGAATTCTTAAAAAAAAATTCTAGTCTAATATAATATATATAAAATAAAGTAATACATGTATATTACCATTATAAATTTATAAAAACCTTCTATTTCCCTAATGATATAATGACTGGCGTCCAAAAGAACGAAAGATTAAAAAAATTAAGACTTGTATAGGCAGACATATAGGCAGATATATAGAGCTGAAAGATTTCCATTGTTACAACTATTACATTGTGGACTGAAGCAGCAATTGTTGCAAATCTTCTTCCTCTTCTTCTTTTTTTATCACGTATACAGAATAAGGCAGGAGGCAGGAGGTAGAGGAGTCTTAGCATTTTTTTTATAAATCCTGATGTATGTATATTTTGTAGAAAAATAGATTATTACAGCACAAAAGAGATAGATGATGGACATAGAGATGTGGAGGAGATGTGGATTCGTATCCTGATTTGATCCCCATACAATTTTTTGTTTCTTTTTGGTTGTATGTTTTTTTTTAGCCTGTGAAGACAGAAGTAATTATTTCTGTCAGCCGAATCATAAGACTGTCCTACTTGGTCATGAGGCCAAAAATAGGGAAGAACGTCACGCTTCTAAAATTTCTTACCCTCAACGCTCTTGAGAACACGCTCTTGGATTTGTTCGGCTTCCTTTGCACTTCGGCCCCAGCCCCAACCTCCGTGGTGACCGCCACCGCCATGATGACCTCCATGATGTCCGTGACCTCCGTAGTAAGGGGTAGAGAAGAGGGGGAAGCACAAGAGAATGAGCAAGGGGACGAGGATGAGTCCGATAGCCCACCAGGAGTTGTCATAGTGATAGTCCCGACGAGTCACTCGGCTTCCCCCGGATTTTGAGAGGTCTCCAGCGGGGATTCCGGATTGCGAGGAGGATTGCTGCTGATCCACGGATTGGGAACGGGCTGCCGATTGGGCGGAGACGATGCTCAAGCACACGGCGGCGAACGTCACGAGGACGACCAAAGCTCGGAAGGATTTCATTTTGAGAGGTTAGACGAAGGGATGTGAGAGGTTCTGGAAAATTAATAATTAATTATTAATATGCTGCATTTAATATATTAGCCTCACTTGATTTCTGTATAACCTTAAATAACTTGGAGAAAATTTAGTGAACAAACAAAGCTAGTTGCTCATAAATTTCAAAATTTTGCAATTCTAGCGCGATTCGCTATTTGGTCGTCCAATTTTGTTGGCTTTATAGCCATTTTAAATGGAAAGTGGGATCTGAATTAGATTTTTATACACGTAAATTTGTATTAATATATTAGTGTAAATTTGAAAATTTAATGCGGATACTATTTCTGGACGCTATTGGACAAATTGTCTTGGTCAAACTAAAGAATTTGCATGTCTGTAGGAAATATTTGCAAATTTACTGTCTCAAAATTGACCTGTGTGCCAATCAGAAATATTTGAAAATTTTTGCGTCAATGTATGTTGTATCGCCATGTAATGAAATTTGCAAAAATTTAAAACAAATCTGTTAGAATTTTGCTCCACTAAAAATTTTGAATTTGGACAATGAGAAGTGCTTGCTCTCTACACCATTCGGAAAAATTTGCAACACAAGAGCTTGCGTTCAATGATATTTACAGAAAATTGTAAAATTTATGTTTGTAATTAACTTTCCCGCAATTTAGGAAAAAATATATTGAAATTGCCAAAAATTCGCCACTAAAAATATTTTTTAGTCCGTTGTGTATATTATATATAATATAGGTGATATATTAGGCGTATATTAGGCTCCCAAAAAAACTGTCTTTGATTCCCGACAAACGAATTCGAATTTACGACAAAAATGCTTGTGATGGGGCAAACTCACACAGCTATCTTAGAGTATACGTCAGCACCCCGAAAATCCTCGCAAATCCGAGAAATTGACAAAATCCACCAAAAATAAATAGTTTTCGTAAATAAATAAATAAAAAATTCGCAAAAATAAATTTTGTGAGAAAAAAAAATCCGAAAAAAAAAATGGTTCCCAAAAATTAAAAAAATATATATTCCACAAAAATGATTTTGAAAACTTGGAATTCCTCAACGGCTGTAGCACCTTATAATATTAGAATTTAGGAGAATAAAAAAAATCCAAAAGTGATAATTACTTGCTGTAATTGTCTTGAATCCCACAACAATGGAGGAGAAGGAGAGGAGATGGTTGTTGAGAAGAAGTCCAACTGTGACTGAATGCCAACACCACGGCTCCGGCGCTCTTTATTAAGGCGCGGGAAAAGTTGTGAAGCGTGCCAAAGTTGACCAAGCTGAGCACTTTTTTTACGAAAAAGAAGACAAAAAAAACTTGTTTCTTCTTCATATTTCCCCTTTATGCCAGGATGATTATCTCCCTCACCTATCTCTTCATACAAGAACAAAGATGTGGCTCATCATTTTTAACCCTTTCCCCCTCCTGCCTTTCCTCTTTTTTTCATATACACATATACCTATATATTTTCATATAAAAAAGTGTCCTTTTTCTCCCATGTGTGTATTCTTAATCATAATAATATTGCCCCAGCCATTGTGTACATTTTTTCTTTCTCTCCACATGTATACACACACATATGTACGATCTTCATCAAGCCACATCGCCCTTTTAGCCACAGGACCATAGATCATGGCTCGGTTATGGTCTTATTAGCCCAGCAATTAAACCTTTTTATTTTTTCTCCTCACTAATTTTTTCTAGGCCAAAAAATTTTCTGTGGGGATGCCTTTATTTTACAGTGAAGAATATCCTTTCTTTTTTCTTTCTCTCTCTCCCTCTCTGTATCTTATTATTGATACAACGAAAGACTATTATTATCTTTATTATTTCATATTTTACCCCTTTTTTGCTCCTTCAGCATTGTAGTTGCCGTATGCAACCCCCATTCTTTCCTATTATTGACTGCACTCGTTTTTTTTTGGTTTTGGAGGAAGATATTATTTTACTTGTATAAAACAAACATTGTAACAACACCGTGGCTATTACGGTACCCACATTTTTTCTGTAGACAGTAGAACTCGCCAAAAATATTAATGATGATTGTTTTTGTCTGTAAAAAATACTTGTTTATGAGTATCGACAGCTTGTAAGATAATTTATTCCCGTTTAAATCCCGATTCATTCACTGAACAATGCGATCGCTAAACCAGACCATTTTTAATTTGTGAAATGTACTTTTTTTATTTAAAATTTTACAGTCGTAAATGATCTATTTGATATTTTTTAATTTTTTATGATTTTTATGACTTCTTAAACGATTTTTTAAACGATGTTTTATTTGATTTTTTATATGATTTTCTTATTTAAACTAATTCTTGCTGTTATATTTTTCTTGGGCTATGATTGGAATTTGCATTTAGAATTCTTAACGTTTCTTCTTGTTCAGCTCAGTAGGCTCAATATTGTGGATGTTTAAATGAAAATTTGTTTATGTATGGCTAAAAATTTGCTCATTCGTTTTTCTCCACAAAATCAAACTAGATTTGGCTGACTTGTTACAAAACTGGTCAAATTTGCGAGTAGATTTACTGGTGGAATTATGGAAAATAGTTAAAATGGCGCAATTTTTAATTTGAAATCCGCGCAATACAGTTTTCCGTCTACAGTGGAGTCTCTCTATAGCAACACTGAAAGGAGAAGGAAAAAATATTGTTACAGAGAAATATTGTTATATAGAACGTAAAATATGTATACTTTAGATGTAAGAAGGGCAGCAAAAATAATGTTAATATATAGAAATGTTGTTAAGGAGAGACTTGTTATAAAGAGAGTCTAATGTAATTAAAAATGTCTATTAAATACAGGATATCTGATCCTAGAATTTCAATAAGTATTTGCACAGCGCCATTATGTGGTCTAGCGTCCAGCAAGGTCCAATGTATTTACACAAAAATTTAAACACCGGGTAATTAAATTAAATTAAGTTAAAACCGGCATAAAAAGACATTGCAGATGCCTGAAAGGCGGGTCATTTTTTTCAACGCGAGAACTTTGCACGGATTTTATGCCCAAACTCAAGAAAACCGCGAGTGTTTGACCTTAATTGAAAAATTCTTGAGCGTGAGAATTAATCACATTTTGAGACAGTTTTTTTTTTGCAAAATGAGAAAGTATGTATGTTTAATGGTCATGGGGGCAGAATGCATAGCATAAACGTTATCAACCTCCCCAGACCAATTAAGAAGCGTGCCAAAAATCATCTGAAAAAAAATTTACCAGGGTCTTCTTCCTTTAATTGATCAAAATGTCTATCAGTATGTGCATAAAATACAGTTAAACCAGCACACCCAAGCCATTTGTGGTGCGAAAGCTAGTTAAAAATGCATCGGCAAATTAGGAGATAACGTCCATCTTTTCCACTGTTAACCAAAGTAATTTGATGATACTAAAAATAATAAAAAAAAATGTTTTATGTAGATAAAACAGAGGTTTGATTAAAATCAAACTGTGTCTCCGTACAAAGCCCAAATAAATGGAGAGGGCAGAGATGTGCCCACGCTCCGTAATTAAGTATGTCTTGAGGTGAATTCCAATTCTCAACACTTTTCTGTACAGTCCAAGAATGAAAAGGGGGAGGGGGAAACAATTATACACAAAATATATTTTTGGGCAATTTTTATATGGATGGAATATTGATAATCAAAAAATTGAATAGAACCAGAGGGAAGGAGGGGAAGACATTTTTTTCTTTTGGTCATGTAAATTTACTGACCTTGAATGGAGCAGTTAAGTTTATTTGCTCCAATTTCTTGAGATAGAACGAAACAGGTTTTGCAGTATTCCTGTGCAAATGAGGAATTGGCACTTCTTCTATTTAAATGGAAGTCGTGGGGCAGGAGGAGATTTTGAGGGGAACGATGAATTTCTGAGGAGATGAAAGAGAGATGTGCGTTCCAAAAAAAAAGAATAAAAATTTGGAGGAAGCAGACTGAGAAAATTTTAGTGATTCAAAAAAAAAAGAAGAGGAATTGCTTACAGGTGGTGCAAGACAGATTAGGTCATTGATTGGTGTGGAAAAAATAATGAAATAATTACTACCTTTATTGACGGAATGGCCACATTTATTAGATTAATTGCCCCAGCTGGTGAAACAATTATTTTTTGTACCATCCCATCATCTTTTTTGGTGCTCAAGGGATGTTTTTATTGACATTAAAGAAAAGTCTCATTTTCATCCTTCTGTATGGCTTTCAGCCTTTTGGCCCGTAAATTCAATTATGCCCACGTTTGTTTGACTGCAATTCCTTGTCTTCTGTTCATTTTAAAATATAGAAAACATGTCATAAATTAGCGTATAGATATCGGGAAGATCACGAAGCTTAAAGCTAATAACCAAAAACGGAATACAACCAAGATTCAGTATTAAAATGGGAATATTCGTTAGTTAATATTATTATTGTTGTTAGACAAAATTATTATATACTTGCAAATTTGTAATGAAGAAATTTCTGTCGAGGTGCGCGTGTTTTTACGCTGTAATTTGTATTCTTAATCGCTTTCAATAAACATTTTTTTATGGAGCCGTTGTCAAATGTGGCCAACTGTCATTTGAATGCAAAATACTTATATTGCAGCGGAATCGCCGGAATAACAAAAATATTTATTTTGGTTATATAATAATAATTAATATTTATTTCCCTAAAAACCACTCCATCGTTTACATAGTCTAATAATTAAGTTACTAATTTAATCCCAGAAATTATCGTAAATAATAGGAAACACATGCATATTAAATAGCCGACTTAAGCTTTTTATTATGAAAACACTATTTTGCCCGTAAAAAATGATTTTACTAGAAAAAACGCTTTTGCCTACGAAAATATATGCTAAAAATGTCCTAAATATGCTCTTTTTTAAAATGTTCTAAAACCCCCATCAAATTATGTTTTTCCCTCAAAGACATTATGTTTTTATGACTTAAATTTAGGACTTTGATACGTTTAAAAAAAGATTGAGATGTACATACATACAAGCCTCCAAATCAATGAATGACAGAACAGTCGACTCCCTCTATAAAAGCACCCTACCTGCAACCAGAAAAAGTGCTCTTATTACGAACTGCTGGTATAGAGAATTAGTTCAAAAAATATTAATATTAATTAATCAATATTATTTTCAGCCTTAACTTTGATGATTTTCTAAATTCTAACAATATTTACACAATTTGGCGTAAATATTTACATTTTAGTGAGAAAAGAAAGAAATTGCGCTGGTATAGAGTTCCGGTGCTTTTATAGAGAAAAGGATAATGTTGAAGGGATACCTGACTCGGGCGCTAATGCTGTTATAGGAAGTTAGTGCTGTTATAGTGAGGGGAATGTGACCAATAAGGGAAGAAAAAGTTATAGAGTAACTGCTGTTATAGAGTGCTCTTATAGGGAGTGCACTTTACATGGTAAAGCTGTAGGGGGGATTCAGCACTGCTGTTATAGCGTAAGTGCTCTTATACTAAGGGCCGGTATAGGGAGAGTCTACTATAATTGTATGCATTTCTTATACAAAGTTGATGCTAAATTAAACGAAAAAGTCATCAACTTTTGCTTTTCGGACAAAAGCCAGGATACAATGGACGCTCCTTATAGCAATCCGCAAGGAAACGTCACAAATGGTTGCTATATGGAGAGTAAATTGTGAACACTATGTATACAAAGGGCTGAAAAATAATGATATACAGAAAAAGTTGTTATAAGAAGAGTTGCAATAGCGAGACCACCGTTATACGTGATCCGTTTCCTGGCAAGCTCCAGCCTCACTGTATGGATGAATTTCTCCAGGAAAATTGTCAGCACCATTACCAAATTTTGAGCAGTCTACATAATAATCGCCCGTTGCAATGTCAGAATTTGGGCGGGTGTAATATTTTCAACTATTAATTACCATTATGGGGATCAGGAACCTTCAACGACTGACCGAGTCACCCAGTAAAGAAGGGGAAGGAAGGTGCATATATGACCCATTGAATATTCGGTTGTAATTACTCCTCATTCATTTCTCTCATCTCCTTATTTTTCCCATTGTGGGAAAATGTGAGTAAGATATGATGGTCCTGGGTCGCTGAGGATGACAAGGGAAGTACGTCAAAAAAACATTTAAGCTATACTTACATACTTACTTTTCTTAAGATTTACTACGCACTGTTCTTGCAACCGAGTTACTTTGTTAAATCGTCTCTCTCTCTCTCTTTCGCTCTCTGTCTCTCTCATTCTCCCTCTTTCTCTTTCTCTCTCTTTCCCTCCATCTGTCTCTTCGAACCCTTTTACCTGGTCTCGAAAAGCCTCAAAACGCCTGCCTCTCTTGAGATAAATTCCTCAAGTGAGGGAAGGGGCAAAATAATGAATGACCATGAAGTTATTACATCTGTCTACGCCGCGACCATTAACATCCTCATGTGCTCATCTTCCGCCTACAATTACCTTACTCCTTCACCAGATGAAGATGCGGCGACCGTTACAAATTAGCGGATAATTATATCTTGATTAATGATCTCTCTCTCTCTCTCTTTCTCTCTCTCTCTCTCTCTTTCTCTTTCTCTCTCTCTCTCTCTCTTTCTCTCTC
>JAQGBT010003857.1:0-18276 GCA_034698585.1 Disparrhopalites patrizii | reverse complement strand
GAGAGAAAGATATCGAGAGAGAGATATTGAGAGAAAGATATCGAGAGAGAGATATTGAGAGAAAGATATCGAGAGAGTGAGAAAGAGATATCGAGGGAGTGAGAAAGAGATATAGAGAAAGAGAGAGGAGAAAGCGAGACACAGAAAGAGGAAGGAGAAAGCGAGAAGGAGAAACCGAGATGTAGAAGAGAGAGAAGGAGAAAGCGACATACAGAAAGAGACAGAAGGAGAAAGCGAGATACAGAAAAAAAGGAAAAAGCCAGACATAGAAAGTGAAAGAGTGTGAAAGATAGATAAAAAGAAGAGATAAAGGGGAGAAATAAGAAACAAACAGAGAGAAAGGAGACAAAAATGAGAGAGAGACAAAGAGAAAGGAGACAAAAATGAGAGAGAGACAAAGAGAAAGGAGGCAAAAATGAGAGAGATACAAAGAGAAAGGAGACAAAAATGAGAGAGATACAAAGAGAAAGGAGACAAAAATGAGATAGAGACAAAGAGAAAAAGAAAGATAGAGAGAGAGTGGTTGAGAGTGAAAAATAGTATGAGAAACCATACGAAAAAGAGTACCAGAAAAAGATATAAACAGATGGAAAGAGAGAGACAGGAAAAGAGAAAGAACAAACGAGTGAAAGTGGTAGGTAGAGATAGGTAAAGCGAGAGGGTTAATGCGAATGAGTTAAATAAGCAGATAGAGAAAGTCAGAACAAATGCAATGGAAAGAGGGAGGAAGTCCATGAGAATTAGAGGGAAAATAAGAAATAAAATAACCCAAGAAAAAGCAGGCATACCAAAAATAGGGAATAAACAAAGAAAGAAGACAGCAAAGAGAGAAATAACAAGTATAAAAAGGAGAAATGCAAAAACATTACCAAGACGAAGATTGAAGAGAAGATATGAATGTAATACTTACCCTTTTCTTATCTTGAGCATATTTGGCAGCATCATTTAGTACATGCAATATATTCTCCCCCTCCCCAGCATACAAAAAGGTCTTGCTCTCCAAATGTTCCCGGAGTAGCTTGATGACATTTTCAGCATTATTCTGCACGGCATAGCCCACCTTGACTTTTTGAAGCTGTGAACACAAGTTATGGGAAACATTGCATACAAAATGCATAAATTACTTTGTACATATACGTACATATCACAACCATTATTCCCATCATTCATAGCAAAACTGGTAGCATACACTTTTTTTTTAGTGCAGCATGAAAGATAAAAGGAGAGCAGCTCTAATGATTCCCCCCAAAAATATATCATAACTCACATCTCCCAGAAAAACCATGTGTCTCTCAACAATGAAAAGACTTTACAAGGACGATGACATATTTTACACGGAGAGAGAGAGAGAGCAATGAAAGAAAGAGATCTTCATGGTATCAAATTCTTGTCACATATTTAATGCCTGATACCACTCGTGTCTGCTCTTTTTAAAGGAATTTCATAGGGAGCGTAAATCAATGCTTGGGAATCGATTTGCAATTTCCTGTCATTTGAAGAGGAAGAGAAAAAAAAAAGAAACGGTTTTTTTCTCTCTCTTTTGTTCGTGACATGTTTTGATCATGACACTTTTTCTGATGATGGTGGCAGGAATGAAAACAATGTCGTTACGGAGGGAGAAAATCATTGATGGGGACCCCTTTTGCCCCATAAAAGGTCTACGGGAGGTGGGGGGTGAGAACGTGAGGAGGAGAAATATTTGGACTCTTGTAATGCCTGAAAAACAGGAAGGAAATGTGGGGAAATGTAGAAAAAGGGAGAAAGAGAGAGAAAAAACGAGATGGAGAAATAAAATGAGACTATTCTCACCGTATTATTTATGGTTTTGAGTTGAGTTGAAACACAACGGGAGAAATCGGTGCGGGACCATCGTGGCTTGGACCCGACCATTTGACACGTTCGCTGAGCATAGCCGGTGAAGCCAGGTGGGCATTTTGCAAGGGCCGTCTGTCGGACTGCGGTCCATTCCCACACAACGGAACTCCCATCCAATTCTCTGCGGCAGGATGGGGAATGGATGGAGTCGAGGACGTGAACGTGAACGTCTCTTTGACTTTCCCCTGCATAATCATAAAAATTTGATTCATCTCCCTTCCATCACAGTGAATTGTGCACGTGTCGGAAGAAACTTTGGGGGTTCAAATATCAATGGGGACGCCCTGGAGTCTAACCGTGTTCAGAGTGAACAATTGAAAGTTGTATTCTGTGCCCAAGTTTAATTTGGGGGAATTTGAAAGCAAGCGCCGTGAAATGGAAGTGAGCGAAGGATCACTCAATAAAATGGAAAATTTTGAAGGAGGGATGAGTCAAATTTTAATTATAAAGAACGCTTTATCCCTTTTGTACCCATTTTTTACCCTTGTACTAATGAAAATATGTACCTACTTAGAAAAAGTGTTTGGTCTGATGACTATTTTCATAGAGCAAGGACAAAAGTAATGATTAGTAAAAGTATAGGGTTGATTGCGTTTTTTCATAAATTATGCTTAACGGTCGAAAAAAATTGTTTTGGATTCTTTTAAAAAATAATTACAATATACCTACAGATTTCTACAGTAGGCTGAATATTTTAAAAAGCATGGAAAATTTGAAAATATCTTTTATGGAAAAAGTAGTTGTTTTGAGGTAATCAGAATATTATTTTTTTTGATTTCATGAATGCCAAGATTAATAATTTATGCTTAATTACTTCAACAAATTTTCTTGTCCATAAAATATTTTTTGGAATTTTTGAACCTTCCATGATTACAATTTTTTTTTGGATCCAGAACATATTTTTTTGAGCTATTAAACCTGCATTTTTTTAAAATAAATTAGAGCATAATTTGGATTTCCCAACTCATCATGAGCAGGGAGTAGGTCAGGAAGTCATGACTAAATTGTCCTTTTGCTACGAAAAAACGGTGTGCAAAAATTACATTGTGCGTAGGTATGTACATATGTATGTATTTGAAGTATTTTTTTTTAGGGTGAAATGTTTACTTCGGCGGTTTCCCTCGGGGTCATGTATGTAAGTTTTCATATAAATTCCAATGATAAGGTTAATTAATAGCTCAAACTCTGTATATAGAAATGTTTTACTAGAAACATTTTACTTCGCGGTTTTCCTCGGAGTCATGTAAGTGTTTCCATAAATTCCAATGCTAAGGTTAATTAATAGCTCAAATTCGATTTTCAACAAAAACCCAACTTCCACGGTTTCCCTCGGAGTCATAAGATTTTGCATAAATTCCAATGTTAAGACTAATTAATATCTCAAATCCTGTCCAACAAAAATTTCCCCGTGGAATATTTTATTTAAGAATGCAAAAAAAAAAACCTAAACAATAATTTAAGTCTTGATTAGTTTTTTCATCAAAAATAACATTTCCTTGTTCTAAATTCAACCCGTCTGTTTAGTATTGTAATGAGAGTTGATTACTTTAGAGTTTGTCTTGTATAAAATATCCCAAGGAATGCATAATAAATTATAGATGATTTGTATTATTTATAAATATTTGTTATATTTGATGCAGCATTATGGAATTATATGGACTTTAGGTGGCTCTTAAAGCCCTGTTCGGGACCCCAGTACACACCATATGACTTAAATTAGGGTAGCAAATGCCTTTGTGTTCAAGACCAAAAATCAGTTGTCCTTTTTTACTCCATCTCCACCGGAATTAACGAACGAATTGCGGGGATTTACCACTACAAACGGAAAGGAGAATGAGCACGTTTCCATCCGAGACAGCTTCAAGGAGTGCATGAACAGAGTTTTTTGTGTACAAACAAGATACATATACGTACCTGCTTGGTTTGCCACGAAACAGGAATACTTTGCAGAGACTTCGGCTTTGAGGATTCTAAGGAGGGAGCCATTGGGGAAATCCAATTTCTCCGTCACTTCCTGCGTTCCCGGCTTTCTCCCATCAATTCTTTCCCCATCCCGGAACCACACGTAGTCGAAGGTGGAATTCCCGCTATCGTTGTTGGCAAAGCACGTGATGATAGTCGATTGATTCTATTCCCAATTCACACCACATTAATATGCATATCCTTTGATTCATGCGTTTTTAAAGATAATTTTACTCTCTATGGATTTCCTCTTTTCGGTTTCATGAATTTTTCTATATACAATCAATGTTTTTTTTTTATCTATATATACAGTTAATTGGGCTGTATATTTTTATATATAATATATGATATATATGTACATATAATATATATAGGTATGTTTTTCTCCAGAAAATATTCCCTTTATTAAATGTTTACAGAAATAAAGAAAAAAATGGAATTACTTACTCGTAGAAGTGTCAAGCTCATCGGTTCTACTTCTATTATTGGTGGGACGAGGATATCCACAAATATACTGGAACATTGCAATTCCCCCATATCAGCAGCCTAAAAAGATTAAAAAAAAGTGTGAAATACATGGGGGAAGTTGGTTCAAATTTATGATCATGGTCATATTTAGGCTTTAATGTTAGTAAATGTTTACGCCGCGGAGAAGATCTTAAATAGTCATACCCATGGAATTCTTCAAAATATAAAGAAAATTATACAAAATATATATATATATTTCGGCATCATTTACGTACTTGACATGTGAATTCCCCACGGTCGTAAATGGAGACTTGGTACAGAGTGAGCATAGAAAAATTTCGGTCTTGACTACGTGGATAGCGATCTCCGTCGCGTGGAAAAGGGTCCTCATACATATGTCTGGATGAGAATTAATCAAAATATTAATTATTCTGAAAGGAACATGTAGATTTTTTTTTCTGGGGTGGGAAAAAATCAAATAATGAAACAATACCGCTTGGAAGCCAACAGTGTTTTAACGGGTATGCCATCCTTGAACCAACTCAACTTCATATCCTTTGAACCGACGGCCACACAAGTGATACTGAAATCATCTCCAGCTCGAAAGATTTTTTTGATATTTAAAGCTACACTCTGTAAACAAACAAATATTGTGACGTCAGAATTAATTACGGAAGAAATCCATGGATGCTAAAAACTAAAACCGAGGCATCAAATTCAACCATCAATAACAAAACAAAAATGTTAGGCAACGTTCCGTATTTCCATTCCTCTCACTTGATTGCTTTGAAAGAGAAAAAACTTGTAAACACTTGTGTCAGATTCCATTGAATCCTCTTTGTGCGGACAAAATGTAAAATGTGCTTCTGTCATCCACTAATTAGAAACAATCCCACTTGTCCCTCCATGTATGTAGTCATAAACAAAATTACAACAACAAAAGTTATCCACTGGAGAGAAGTGTGGGTCTCCAGCAAATACTGGGTGGCGGGGCTATGATTGTGAAAATTAATTAGCTACTACTACATGAAATCTAAACTCAAATATTCTCTGTGATCTCATTTCTTTTGCAACAATGAGAACAAACAAAGACTGGATGGATCCTGACAGTGGAAAAGTGGTGGGTTTCCAAATATTCCCGGAGGCAGAGAGAGAGAGAAACAGAGGAGAAAGTAATTACAGGACTTGACATTTATCTTGTACTCGCAAGGAAAACATCAGAAGCATAGATTGGGTAAAAGGGAATTGAGAAATTTATAGAGGTGTTTCCCAACATTTTGTCTGTATAGCCGTCCGAGCAAAAAGGGTAATCCGATATATCCCATGTAAGCGACGGCCCTCAAAACCTCTTCACCAGCTTCCATTAAACACCCATTGATTTCCTCTGTCTCATCCAATACATTCATACACTGAATACAATGATGTAATTTTGCTTCACATCCATACTATTCCTTCCTCGTTTTAGAAGACCGTTCCTCCAGCTTTCTCTATCTCTTACTGAAATTCTAGCTCACCTCCCCGCACTTCCTCTGTCTCGCCATTGTTCTTCGAATCTCTCCCACAGCATTTTTCTTCGAATCTCTCCCACGGTATTTTTCACCGAATCTCTTCCAATTCCTTTTTCTCCGAATCTTTCCCATTTCCTTTTTCTCAGAATCTCTTTTTCGCTTCCCGATGCTTTTTTTGTACATTTCTCGTCCTATAAATAAAATCCTCCATCTCTCTGTTCTCTCTCTCTGTCTCTGTCTTTTTCTCTCTCTGTACGAGTTTCTTATCGTTTCTTTCTCTCGCTGTCTTTCTCTCTCTGCCTCTTTTTCTTTCTAACAACGGCTCTCTGTAAGTGTATCTCTGTCTGTTTCTACCTGTCCATATCTTTCTCTGTGTCCGTGTCTCTCTCTGTCTGTCTCTTTTTCTCTCTATACAGTGTCTCTCTGTCTGTTTCTATCTGTCCATATCTCTCTCTGTCCGTGTCTCTCTGTCAGTGTCTCTCTGTCTGTTTCTATCTGTCCATATCTCTCTCTGTCCGTGTCTCTCTGTCAGTGTCGCTCTGTCTGTTTATATCTGTCCATATCTCTCTCTGTGTTTGCGTCTCTCTCTGTCTCTTTTTCTCTCTATCCGTGTCTCTCTGTCTCTTTCTATCTCTGTCCGTATCTCTATCTGTCTCTTCCGCTCTGTCTCTGTTCCTTTGTCTTTCTGCTTCGTACTCTCTGTCCCGTCCTTTCTGTCTCTCTCAGTTCCTTTTTCTCTCTGCAATCTCTACTCCTTTCCCTTCCGTTCTCTCACTCTGTTCCTTTCTCTCTCTCTGTTTCTTGCTCTCTGTCTGCTCCTTTCTGTCTCTCTCTCTTTCAGTTCCTTTCTCTCTCTCTTTCAGTTCCCTTCTCTCTCTCTCTGTTCCTGTCGCTCTCTCCGTTCCTTTCTCTCTCTTTCTCATTTTCTCTCTCCGTGTTACTTTCTCTCTCTTTCTTTCTTCCTTTGTCTCCCTCGGTATTCCTTTAACTTTCTACTTATTTCTTCTGTTCCTTCCATTTTTAGGCTTCCCTCCATCTCTCCTATCACCTTCTCTTTCTCTCACCTTTACTTCATCTCTCACTCTCTCCGTCTCATTTTTCCTCGCTCTCTCTCTCTCGCTGCCACTTTGTCTCTCTCTCTATCACTCTCTGTGTCTTTATATCTCTTATTTTTACTCTCCCGGTGCTCTATTCTATGCTGCTGCGCCTGTCTCGCTTTTTCTCTGTGTCCCTGTGTCTTCCTCAGTTTTTTCTCCACACAGTGCTCGTGTCGATTTCTCTCACTTTTTTTCACATTTCTTGTCTCTTTCTCTTATGTGTTTACTTTGTCCATGCTCCTGTCTGCCTTTCATTTGCCTTCTCTCTGGCTCTTTTGCTTGGCCTCAATTCCTTTGTTCCTGTGCTGTTTCTCCCAGTATTTCTCATTTTCTGTCTTTCCTTGTAGCGCTATTTCCCGTTTATCTCCGTCTTCTCTTTCCTCTTTATTTCTACGTTATTTTCGATAAGATTAGTTTTGTTTTACTATTTCTTTACCTCTCAGTGGTCGTATTCCTCACTATGTGTATCTGTGTATGTATGTTTGCCTTTTAATGTTTTTGCCTTTAGTTATATCAAGATCTGATGTTCCTTCTGGATTCCCTTTCGCGCTTAAATTTCCTCCTTTTTTGTATCTCTTTCTCTCGCCATTCCTCTCTAACTTTTTCCCTTGCTCCCTCCTGCTGCCCCTCTACCACGATGTCAAACTCCATCTCACAAGAGTTTGCTCTCTGTCATTTCCTATACAAGTTAATTTGAATCACTCATGGAATTTTCAATGCTATGTATACTCGGAGACTACTTCAGGTTGTGAATACTAAGCAGAATTCAGATACGTGTCTGCATCGGGGATGTACCCGGGTATTCCTTGTACTAAAAAAAATCAAATTTGGAAGACTCGTGTCAACCTGTTACCTTCCTCCTATGATTTACTACATTGACTATGGTCCTAGTGTGAAGGGGAGGGGGGAAGAAATATGATAAATGATTGTAGAAATAATCTCTGCTGTAATTATGACTAAAAAAAGGAAAAATCATTATACAGGTATGTGTAAAATATAGGAAAAGTATTGATTTACTTTGAGCTCCAGTGAAGAATGTCGTTCAAGCGTGAAGGCGCCGCCTAGACGAATGCCATCATCAATTTGTCCCCTTTGTTGAACCAGCGTCAGAGCTTTAAAAGTTGCGTTGTAAGCAGAAGAATTACCGAAAAATTGAAATACGAATCCCGACGAGCTGTAAACGTAGAGATACATAGTATGTCAAAAAACGAGAAACATCGAAGTAAACAAATGCTATATATATATTTTTAAACCTATAGGAATCATTGTTATATAGCTCCATTCAATTAACACATCTACATCTTTGGTCTCTGCCAAAAAATCCATCATTTTTTTGCTATAACGAAAAGAGGATATTTATCCTGCGACATCCATCTCGTTTCATTGGACATAAATGTGCATAGGATTTACGATGTAGAACTTCTGGATGTGTAATACAGAAGTCAACAGTATAAGTAATTATGTATACTGACCTACTGGCTCAATACATAAGCTGGGTTAGGTTCAAAAAAAATTATTTCAGAGGGAATTCAAAATCTGTTTATTCAGCTAATACGAGAAAACTTGGGTTTTTAAACCATTAAAAAAATGTTGCTACTTTCGAGCAAAAATTAAGATTCACGTCCCGAATGTTTTTAAGGGAAAGGTCAGTTTGAAACATGAGCTTACACCTACTTGTTTCGACCACCAAGTGTAAATATGCCAGTTCTTTGGGCTCCTTTCCCAGCAAATGTAAGACCGGATATAATTTGTACAGAGCATAACATGTTTTCTGAGAAAGTCTTTTTAAACACTGGCAGACATGGACAAGTTGGCAGATAAAGTTGTTCTTCTTTCTCTCCTTTTCATTTATTTCCTCCCCCCCCCCCACATATCCCTCCCAGCTCGAACGTAATAACTTGCAGAAGAGATGAAATGGAAAAGAAGAAAGTTAATTTTCTTAATTTCTTTGCCAAAAACAAAACTTTTCCTCTTTCCTTTGCTACTCCCAGAGTTTTGAAGGAGGCTGAAGAAACCGGGGGATACAACAAGAAATAAATGATAATAAGGAAGTACACTATTGCAAGAGAGGATTTCAACGGGCTTTATGACCCTTCCCGAAATTTCCGTTTGTTTCCCCTCCAAAAAAAAAAGGAAAAATTAGTGGTGAATTACTACGAGTTGTGAAACCACATGTAGTTCCTTAAGGGATTTTACAACATGGAAAAAGAAGTAAAAAACACATTACTACATATTCAAAAATTCAAGATTACCCCACAGAGATGATGGACACAGTCTCCACATTGGAGGCAGCTCCACGGATTTCCCGGGTGAGAACTCGCTCAATTCTATTGAGGATTTGTAACTCGTCTGGATCTGAAGGTTTCGGCACATTTCTTGAGTCCCACTGTGATAACGAGATGTCGGAAAGTTTTAACTTCCCTTCGTACCGGACCCAACCTGGGGAGAAAAAGTCGTTGGAAATATTACTTTTATTATGTCCCATCAACTTTCACCGCTACAAAATCCCTTTGTCCAAATTGTGATGTTCACATGCATATTAGACATATATTTGTGCATATGAAAATCCCAATCATTATGTCACCAACACCATTTTCGAAATCCCAAAAAGCATATTATTATTACTTCTTCGGTTTTGCACAAACCACAATGGATTTGACAACTTTTAACTCTTTTTTTGGAATTAAAACATGTCTTTGACAGTCCCCATCAGGAATCTCACGTTGCCCCAAAACTCCCTGGGATCTCCTCAAAATGGTATGAAACCCTAAGGATTTCTTATACATATACATACATCCACAATACAAACGCCTTACCCTGTCAAAACCTGGGATTCCCGCCTGGGGAAAAAAATTAAAAAGACCAACCTCTGACTCCATTAATTGCCTAGTAACGGCAGGGTGCTTATGTTCAATTTATAACTTTTCAACAAAGAAACAAAATAGTCATTTGAATGACTGCAGGCTTGGAGGAATTCATTATGATGATGGAAATTATTATTTTTTGGTCTTTCTATGCATTTTATAAACACTGATTGTGAGAACGTAGAGGGGACAGTTTATTTGACGAAACCCAGAGACTGCATAATCTCCTGCTAATTGGGGAATGACAATGGGACTTAACCCTTTCACAACTTTCCCGTCACGACTCCAGTCAAAGTTGTGTAGAATATTCAGATCCTATGATACAATGAGGTTTCGAAGGAAATGAAAAAAAAAAAGACGGCGTGATTTACAAAGGTCTTTGCATACTGCTTGGAGAAAAAAAAGGCTTACCCTGTGGGATTAAGCGACCGTTGTGGCAAGAGCATGGACGGTTAGGTTCAGTCACATTCGAGCACAATTCCTTACAATTTGGTCCTGGACAGACTGTGTGAATAAACAATAAAGTCTCAATTAGTACAACTTTCTGTGGAACATTGAAGGAGTTAAAAAAAATGCGCTGGAACTAAAACACTCCACATGCTTTTAACTGGTAGGCGTATACATCAGGTACATTACCAGTAAAAATAGGCATAGATACAGTATATACATATGTAGGGCAGGGGAGCCCAGAAACATGTATCTCTAGCGTTGTGCTCCTTATGACAATTTTTCCGCGCCAAGTTTAAAAACAAAACTAATTTTTCAAACTAATTGATCTTTCATAAATACATAATTTTTTTTTTTAGATACGTTACGAATGCGAGTTTACGGCTTCCAAAACGGCTTCCAATTTTTGTGTAAAATTCGCTATGAGTTTTTTTATTGTTTAAGCTAAAGGACTATTACCGCAAGGATATTGGCAGGGACATTTTTTAAATTGCTCCAAAATTACTCTAAACATTATCTTGGCTCCATTTTTGCATTTCAAGGGTCACAAAAATTGTGTAATGCTTTATGTTGCCATTGTCCCTGAGAGCAACAGAAAAAATGGCTCTAATATGTACATGGATTATTTTTGCCAAAATTACATATTTAAATTTTTAAAACCACGCAAACGCAACTATGTTGTACCAAACTCGCCATTAAATTTCAAACAGCTTAAATACATGTATTTTTTTCCCAGGGAACGGAATCAAACTATATTTTGTAAAAAAAATTCTAATTTTTTAACTTAACCCAGAAAAACTGCCATGACTTAGCCAAGATTTGTCGGATGGGCATAAAAATGTTTTTCCTGGATTAGAAATAAAATTCTGTATGGGATACACATTTTCCCCATTAAGTACATTTGCTGGAACAAATTCGGAGAGGGGATAAAATGTTTCTTGGTATACTGTACATTCACGAATTGTGTGAACTTTGTGAAAGGGTTAAAAAAAAACCCTCGCATCCACTGGCATGGCCAAATGATTGGCATTGGCATGATGCCACAACATATCTCCGTACTTTTGTGAGGCTTTCCCCTTGTACACTTAGCGGGACACGCACTCTGAAGCAAAGCAAGGAAAAAAATGCCGTTTTTTATTGATTCTGTCCAATGCTTTTAATTGCTCTTTGATGTACCATTTAACTCCCCTTTTACTCACAGACCAACTCTTTACAACTGTATATGTGAATGCGTGTATGTGGAAGGCTTCCTTATTACCCTTCTCCTCCCTAAATGTTATAACTTCACTTGTCAAGTTGACCTTTTGACGTGGTCCGAGTAATTAATTAGATTTGGGAATTACAAAAGTTTAAACTCCAGTGGACAAAGTGCGTTTAAATGGGGAGCCATGTGACTTCTCCCACCCCATTAATACATCCAGCGGCGGGGTCATGACCATCCTATACATTTCGTATTGAAACTCATGCATACGTAATATATACACGTGAGGAATTTAAGTGCAAAACGACGTAAGTCCATTTCAGAAATGCGTTTGATTCCCTAAATAATTGTCGGTTTCATCACACCCACACGTATTTTGTGGAGGCTCCACCCACTTTTAAGTGTGCCATTTTGACCTTAATATAGCTAACTGTAATTAAAATAACACGTAAATGCAATTGTCAACTATTTTTATCTCTTCTCAAAACAAACTGAAATAAACTTAGGAAGCCTTGTTTCTCCACGTGCTTTCCCATTTAGGCACTACAAATAATGTGTACATATATGTAATTATACATACATATCTGTATACATATATAAATAACAATTGTTTGTCTCCGCCATAAACCATGACTATGTACGTGGAACAATATATTTCAAATTCAAACAAGGCCTTGGGAAAGTATTTAATTGTGCCAAAAAACCTCTTAAATTAAAAGCTGGCCCAATTACACCCCTTGGAAGAATAGTATATTAAAATGAGGGGGTGGCGCTCTAGCTTTATTTATTGGTATTGTTCATCAACTAATATTGGAGTCGGTTAATTATGGATAATTATACATAGCGTATCTTCCATATGTGTATGGAGACTCTACGACCATGTTTAACCATCTGCTGACATGTCCTGGAGGTGTGCAGGGGAAATAAATGATCACTAAATAAAAAGGTACTGCCCGGAGGGATTCACCCCCAGAAAATTGTCCTTAGTTCTTTATGCTATATGACTATATGACTATATATATATACATATGGAGTATCCCATAAATCCAAGACAGATTTAGAACGTTCGTGTGCAGTACTTTATTCGGCATCCTGCTGTCTCCAGTCATAAAATAATATTATTTGTAGGGAAAAGGTGGAACTGAAAGATCTCCCATTTTTACAAGTTTGTTTCCTTACGTCGTGGAAGGGAACCCATTTAATCTGGAGAGTAATAGTTGTAGCATGTAGTAAGTCGTAACACTGTAAAATGAGTTGGGACGAATTGGAGAATTTTTCGACTGTGCTCACATCCATCCCGGGTTTCCACGAGGAATCAGCCACTAAAAACCTGCTCTACCCCTCCAGAAAAGAAGGAAATCGGATTCTGGCGACTGAATTTTTATGGAATGGCCATAAAACATACCATTATAATGACTATTGCAGTTTCCTTTTGTACTTACTTTAGCACGTGGTTCCTTCTCCAGGGGACATGGTTCAAAGGGGGGAGTGCTTCCCCACAAGCCACAAAGGCAACAAAAATCTAGTTCCGTTTTTTTTCTCTCTCTTTCTCTCTTTTTCTCTCGCTCTCTCTAGCTCTCTCTCCCCCTCTGTCTCTCTCTCGGGAGGAACGTGTGTGTTATTGTCGCCATAACTTTTTATAATTTTCCGCCGATTTCTCCCATGGTGTTTTTATGTCAATGGAGATTACTTGTATGTATGCAAAATGGGAGGTCACGGTTCGTATAGTCACAAACTCCTTGTTGGTGAATGCCACGGCGGCATCAAGGTTTGGAATCAACGCTAAATACAAAATCCACCAGGCAAAAGTCATGGTAAAAATACCATTTCGAAACCAAAAATAAAGTCTTAAGAACTGTGATGCTTTCAACTTGGATGTAGCAACTTGTTCGTAATTCTCAAATATGTTACGATCGCCGAAATGTTGGACAGTGGAAAGACGATAAGAATGTGAAATGGCGAAATTAATTACTGTTAAGCGTCACTAGTCTGTCATTTTTCCTGAACCTTTCAATCAATGTCTGGAATTTAGGATGAACTTTGCACTATCAGTATGGCTTTATTCTTTCTATTTTAAGAAAGTATGTAAATCCAGGAGTTTATCTATATAATGTGGGATAAGACTGGGGCAATAAGAAAGTTTAGATTATCCCATCTAAACACTTGAAATTTAGGGGCTTAATTTTCACAAATGTAACCTGATTCTCCTATTAATAATCAATGCAGATACATAAACAGACGCTCACCAATGTCTTGGAGTTCAATTTCCTTTGAGTTACTTGAAAAAAATTAATAGATAAAACATGTATTCTTAATGGAGGCGAAGATTTTCTCATGGAAGTACCTGCATATGTATAGGCATGCATACATAGGTATGTGTATACCTATTTGGGATGGATGTCTTTGGACTCGTTCGTGTGAGAATTGTGAGATAGTGAGATTCACTAATGCCCTACTTCCCACGTCCAAATATATCTAAATTATGAGGAGATTGCATGATTTCAACCAAAAGATGAAAAGCGCCAAGGAAAATGGGGAAGTAGAAAGAATGACGCAGAAAAACAAAGTAATGAAAGATAAAAGTTGGCACGGGCAACGTGAAGAGAAAGGCAGACAGAAGAAGGTACGGGGTTAACAATTGGAAGACAAAAATCTAGGAAACCGAAGCAAAATTGAAAGAAACATAAATTGAGCAAATAAGAAAGAAGTGACAGAGAGAGAAAGAGCAAACCAGAGATAAAAGAGAAAAACAAAGAGAAAAAACCAGAGAGACAAGAGAATACCACAAAGAAAAGAGAAAACCAGAGAGAAAAGAGAAAACCAGAGAGAAAAGAGTAAACCAGAGAGAAAAGAGAAAACCAGAGAAAA
Organism: Disparrhopalites patrizii; assembly: GCA_034698585.1. Classification (NCBI taxonomy): domain Eukaryota; kingdom Metazoa; phylum Arthropoda; class Collembola; order Symphypleona; family Sminthuridae; genus Disparrhopalites; species Disparrhopalites patrizii. The sequence goes on along the minus strand of JAQGBT010003857.1, from coordinate 3,986 downwards.
AAAAGAGAAAACCAGAGACAAAAGAGAAAACCAGAGACAAAAGAGATAACCAGAGACAAAAGAGAAAACCAGAGGCAAAAGAGAAAACCATAGAGAAAAGAGTAAACCAGAGACAAAAGAGAAAACCAGAGACAAAAGAGAAAACCAGAGAAAAGAGAAAGTTAAGGAGAAAAATAAAGAAAGCTAGATATAGAGAAAACAGAAAGCTAAGGAGAGATATAAAGAAAATAGAAGGCAGAGCAAGAAATACAGAGACATAGCAAGTAAAAACATATAATTGAAAGCAAAAAGCAGAGAGAAATAGAAATACATGGAGAATGAATGAGAGAAAGAAATGTCTAGAAAGACAAAAGAGAAAGCAACGAGAGCAAAAAATAAAAAAAGAGAGAACTTGACCCAAAAATAGCGACATGAAGCAAGAGAATATTCCCTTACATGGTCAACCTCCTCTCTGGTAATGACTACTCCTACTGCTGCCGTTAATAGCAAAGGAGTAGAGTAATTTTTCATGAATGAAAGAAGTTCTTCCATCCTGCAGTAGTTCATCCATTCTTTTTGCTTCATTTGATATCGTCATTACCAGTAAGCTCCAGTAAAATCTTGGAATTGTACAACATATATGTATATGTGTGGTAAAGTAAATATATCTACACTCAAATGACCCGACAGATCTCATGTGTCCTTTCAAGCTAATGCATGGATCGACAATGTATTTGCTTCCCTCTTTCATTCTCTCCCCACTCTCCGACAGGCTCTGCTGAGAAGAAAATCGCAGCTTTGTTCCTAATGAGCGGAGCAAAAAACGCGTCACCGTGTTGGGATTGGATTTACTTAAAGCAAGTAAAGGGCCCGAAATGCTAAAGCCGTTCGAGACCACATTTTTCGAACTTGTTTAAAAATTCATACCGTGATTCCATTTTTGTGACTTGATTTTTGCAACCTAGACCATTTAGATATTTTGCAAACATTTTGAAGACAAAATTCAAATATGTCACTTTATTAGAAGTGAGGATTGGAGTATGGATTGGTGCTTAGAAGGTGACAGAAATTGAAAGAGAGACATTATCACAGGCTCCGGTTGGACTAGTCGCTTCGCTCCAGAAATGGAAGCTTTCAACTCGAAAATTAATGTCAACGCCTCTAGTTATAAGGTCTACAAAAAATTGGGAGATGAAGGAGAGCTCCCAACCCATTACCAAATGTGCGACATAAAGTATTCCCTGCTTATTTTTCACTTCACACACATATGAGCACACGTGAATATGCCCCGTTTTTTCCTATAGTATGCCATTTCTCAGGAAAATAACCTAATAAGTAACTCGACGGCCCTCCATCCCTCCGCCAAAAGTACATCCAGTATGAATGGCCTTTCTCCCACACCATCATAAATGTATTCACAATTTGTGAGTTTTTACTGGGGAATGTTATCTCTCACCCTGTCGGCTCCCATGACTTCCATACATGGAATGGGTCCGTGCTTCTCTATTAGGGGAATTCTGTAATTCTCACTATCATTCTCACATTCTACCTGATTTTTTTTTGTAGCCAAATAGCAGTATATATATGTACATATATTCAGATGCATTTATATGCATATATCTACTGCTTCGTGTCCCAATGGAGATTTCAAGAGAAAGCTCGGTGGGGGAAAGCACGTAAAAAAGTAGTTTGCTACATATTTTCCGGCGACGATGCGGAATCTATATACATACATACATGCTTATGTACCATATATATGCATATACATAATATGCACATCCTTTATCCGTGAAGAACAAACGCATCCTCTTTCTGCCTATTTTTCACCCTCGCTACCTTTCACTCTCTTTCTTGCTGTCTCTCCCTTTCTCTTTTTCACGCGCTCTCTCTCTTTCATTCTTCTCTCTCTTCCTCTCTATCACTCCCTCCCGTCTTCTCTTTCATTCCCTCTCCTTCTTTCTCTATATCACTCCCTCTCTTCTTCTCTTTCATTCTCTCTCTCTGTCTCTTCCTCTCTATCACTCCCTCTCTTCTTCACTTTTGCTTTTTTGCTGTCTCTTCCTCTCTTTTGCTCTTTCAATTTCTCATTTTACGCCTTCATTTTGCGCTCTCCTTCCCTTTATCTCTTTCTCTTGCGATCTGTTTCTCTCTCTCTATTTGCGCTCTCTTGCCCTGTATATCTTTCTCTTGCGCTTTCTTTCCCCCTTTCTCTCTCTTTTTGCGCTCTCTTGCCCTTTCTCTCTTTCCCTTGCGCTCTCTTTTCATTTTTCTATTTTTGCGCTCTCTTTCTCTTGCACTATTTTTGTCTCTCTCTCTCTGCTCCTTTCTTTCTAACTTGCACTCTCTCTCTGTTCCTTTCTTTCTATCTTGCACTCTCTCTCTTTCTGCTCCTTTCTTTCTATCTTGCACTCTCTCTCTTTCTGCTCCTTTCTTTCTATCTTGCACTCTCTCTCTCTCTCTTTCTGCTCCTTTCTTTCTATCTTGCACTCTCTCTCTCTTTCTGCTCCTTTCTTTCTATCTTGCACTCTCTCTCTCTGCTCCTTTCTTTCTATCTTGCACTCTCTCTCTGTCTTTTGAAATCGTTCTTCTTCGCATTTAGAGACTCTATTTATAATATTTCCGTTATTCAATCTTTTTGTCTCTTTTGTTCTTTCTCAATCGCTTTGTTTTATTCATTCTCTATCTCTCTCTTATTTGTTTTCTCTCGTTTGATCTCTGCCACTCTCTCTTTTGCTCTCTTTCGCAATTCACTCGCTCGCGCGCTCTCTCTCTCTCTCTTATTGACTCTCTTCCTGAAAAAAACGAGAGGGATTTCTTTTTAAGACAAACGATTTTACAATATGTCAATGGAAGCGGATCTAGATGGGAGTGAGAAATCGACTTTGTACAAGAGATGGATGTATGCTTATGTATGCTCATACATGTGTTCAGAAGAATATAATGTCACACTTGTCACACAAAGCTTATCAAGTTTTTATAACCTTTTTAAACTGAAGTAACTATGTATCTCCTTCTCTTGGCTCAATCTCTCTTTCTGAATTGACTTGAAAAGCACAAAAACACGAATAGGAGAACGATCCAAAATGCTTGAATAACATATCCGGAGTTCAATTGGTTCTCCCTTGCTTTTCCCCAAATCCATTGGTAGTTATTAAAACTCAGCTCTGTAACGCCTACATGCCCAACTTACATGGACTGATGAAGTACGATGGGGTGCTTTCCTGGAAGACGTCTTAACGAGAAAGAAAGAGCAGAAGAAAACAGAGAGAAAGTAGCGTTGAAAGCAACCAAATTACATATTGTTGAGGCTCCTTAAAAAGATTTTTCCAGGTATTGAATCGCTGCCTCATCAATTTCCTCACTCGTAACATGATTACGGTGGTTGCTTTACTACTCATTCCCCAACTACCTTTTAGAACTTTCTTTTTTGCAAAGCGCTAAGTAAATAAAAATTGTAATATTCTTTTCTAAAGTGAATGGGAAGGTTTCAGGGAATAGGAGTTCAACCCTCAAAAAGTTGTTTTAAAACTTCTCTGTTTACAACCGTCTTACTCGATATGTGGGAACTTTTAGAAAGATCTGTAGTGGCAAAGCAAATTACTTACTTGCAAAGGCAACTGAAAACAAGGATGCAGAACAGCGAAAACACAGAAAGCAAACGGGAATAAGGGAGAAAATAAAGGAAACCGAGGGAAGGATAAAAATAAAATAGACCCAGAGAAAGAGAGAAATATGTAAAACAGCATCGAGGGAGAGAGACAATGAAACCAAGAAAGAAAGAGAGAGCATATGAAATAAAGTATGAATGAAAGAAAATAATAGAAAGCAATGGAGAAAATAAAATAAAGAAAAGCAAGGAGTCGAAGGAATAACAAAAATAAAGCAAGGGAGAAAAAAAGATAGTAAGAGAGAAAGAAAATAAAAGAAAGCAAGAGAGAAAGAAAATAAAAGAAAGCAAGAGAGAAAGAAAATAAAAGAAAGCAAGAGAGAAAGAAAATAAAAGAAAG
>JAQGBT010003856.1:0-18278 GCA_034698585.1 Disparrhopalites patrizii | reverse complement strand
AAACTAAAATTTATGTTTAGCAAAGCAAACTAAAATTTATGTTTAGCAAAGCAAACTAAAATTTATGTTTAGCAAAGCAAACTAAAATTTATGTTTAGCAAAGGTAACTAAATTTGCGCTAAGCTAAGCAATCTAAATTTTGTGTTTAGCGAATCAAACTAAATTTGTGCTTAGGAAAGAAAACTAATTGTAAGTTTGTGTTTCAAAAACCATTAACGTTAGCACACTAAAGAGGAACATGAATTGCCCATCAATACAGCTAATAATTTTTAGCGCATAAGACGCAACAATAAGGAAGTGATTAAATTTTCTGATTACTAAGATAAAATTTTGGGTTAATAAACCAATAATAAAAAGTAATGCATAGGCACGATAAGTAGATTCATCTGTAAAAATCGCATTCCAGTACCAAAAATTTTGTGCGATTAAAAGCAAACAAGTCGTAGTTAGTACAAATTTAAATGCCAAGTCTAAAACACAGCATGAAAGCAATTTACAAATTTGCTTTAAAATAAATAAAAATTGTGCATGAATTTAAAATTTGTGTAGGTATAAATATACACAAATTCTTAAAAACGCGCAAGATAGTTAAATAAAATATTTAAAAATACAATAAAACAAGCATAATACAGTTGAGTCTCTATATAACAACTTTGAAGGGAAGGGCCAAAAAATTTTGTTATAGGCAAATGTTGTTATATAGAACATTAAATATGCACCTGACATGTGCGAAGGGCTGGAAAAATAATTCTGTTATATAGAAATGTTGTTATAAAGATTGTTATAGAGAGACTCCACTGTATTTATGACAACCTTTCCCGCTTCCGAAACGTCAATTGCAGATAGAATACTCAGACATTGCAATTAGATTAGCAATACTCATATGCAAGCATGTATTAGAAATCAAGCAGCAACCTTAATAATTCAGATAATCGTGTATATGTACATTAGCACAAAAACGCGGAAATGTGACATTAAAAAAATGCATTTTATTAGTATGCATATTAATATAACTTCTATACATATGCATACGCATTTGATGCGCCAGCTTTAAGGGAAACAAGGTCAACTTTTTTCATAGGGAAGGAAATGGCAGGTACTAATGTTAAGGTGCAACAATGCTACTCCTGCTATAGTAATAAGATTAACCTTTCAATAATGAGACGGTTGCCAGCCATTTCCGCCAACCAGTCGTCGTAAGTGCCATCAGTCCAATAGGGTGGGCTGTCCTTATTCGTCACGGAGAAACTTGCAATCTCATGGCCTTGTCTATGAAGCTCCTGAACGGCCGAGTAATTGGTGTATTTGTGGGAGCTGAAGAAGGTCCCTTTAATCTGACAGCCGTTCGGATTCAATCGGACGCCATTAAAGATGTCCGCATACAGATCCACATTGTCCACATTAATGGCTCCATTGAACGTAATCGTGATCATTTGAGGCACCTACAAAACCATATAAAAATCCCCATTCATTCTCATGTATTACAACCCCCCAAAAATCCGGCACAATCCAGTGTGAAGCCAAACTACTTAATGAAATCTGGTGCAGAATGCATGCAACCACAAAAGAAAAGAGGGAGCAGAATGCATACGAAATTTGTGGAGGAACTCCCACATTTGTTGTGGGAAAGGAAAAACATATTTGTTTCTCATTCCCCATGACCATGCTTAAAGGAGGAAGAACGTAAAGCAAATATCGCTGGGACGGATCATATAAAACTTTCTCTAGCAATAGAGAGAGACAGAGAGAGAATTATTTATGAATTTAATATCCCTTTCGCTCTCTCTCTATCACTCACTCTTTATAGCTTTGGTCAAATGACTCCCATTTCCCTTGGCCAAAGTGCAGAGGAAGAAGGTCTCCTGTGTCCTCTTTGTACGGCCAACCTCATGTATTATTTATACACAAAAGAGCAACGTTCTTTCAATATCCTTCTGCACAGCCAAAGGGAGACATGACACGAGGCAACGAGACAGGGAGAAAGAGAAACGCGAAACGGTTAAAGGGAGAATGACAAAGGGTCAGAGAAGGAAATGGACAAATTAGAAATAATTGGAGAGAGAAAGAGGGAGACTGAGATATATGGACAGAGTTATTCAAGAAGAAAGACGAAAACGCACAAGGGAAGAAAAAGAGCAAGAGAAACCGACATGGAAATAGAGAATTGAAGAGAAAGAGAACGAGAGAGAGGAATAAATGGAGAATTAAAGAGAAAGGGAACGAGAGACAGGGATAAATGGAGAATTGAAGAGAAAGGGAACGAGAGAGAGGAAGAAAGAGATAAAGAGAGAAAGAACGAGAGAGAGAGAGAAGAAAAGAGATAAAGACAGAAAGAACGAGAGAGAGAGAAGAAAAGAGAGAAAGAACGAGAGAGAGAGAGAAGAAAAGAGAGAAAAAGAGAAAGAACGAGAGAGAGAGAGAAGAAAAGAGAGAAAGAGAGAAAGAACGAGAGAGAGAGAAGAAAAGAGAGAAAGAGAGAAAGAACGAGAGAGAGAAGAAAAGGGAGACAGAGAGAGATCGAAAGAGAGAAACCCAGAGAGGAGAAAAGAGAGAGAGAAAGAAAAAGAGAGAGAGAAAAAGAGAAAGAAATAGAGAGCGAGATGAAGAAAAAGGTAGAGGAAAAGAGCGAAACAGAAAGAAATAAAAGGAAGGGAAATAGAAAGAAAAATAGAGAGACCGGAAAATAGAAAGAAAAACATAGAGACAGGGAAATAGAAAAAAATAGGGAGACCGGAAAATAGAAAGAAAAATAGAGAGAGGAAAATAGAAAGAAAAATGGAGAGAGAGAAAAATAAAATTGAAAAGCGAGAGAGGAAAATAGAAAGAAATTGAGAGACAGAGCGAGGAGATAATAGAAAGACAGAGAGAGAGAGAGAGGAGATAATAGAAAGACAGAGAGAGAGAGAGAGGAGATAATAGAAAGACAGAGAGAGAGAGAGAGAGGAGATAATAGAAAGACAGAGAGAGAGAGAGAGATAATAGAAAGACAGAGAGAGAGAGAGAGGAGATAATAGAAAGACAGAGAGAAAGAGAGAGAGAGAGGAAAATAAGGAGAAAAATATAAATGAAGAGTGAGAAGAAGCGAGAGAGACAAATGATTTCTAAAATATCCAAACAGTGCCATTCATTCACTTGTGTACGTCCAAATATATAAAAAATTATTTGAACACGGGACTAATGTATGTAAATAAATGTACGTAACAATTCCACTCTTCCTTTTTCTTGAGCTTTGAAGGACTTTCTGTTGTTGCTGCAGTAATTATTATGTGCCTTGTCAATGAGGTTGATTATCATAGGTAAAAAAAAACAATGGTCGTTGTTTTTTTTAAAACACTCAAGTTTCAATGTGCAAGGTAGAGAGACAAAGAGAAATTCCCAATGAAACGCATTTAAGTGGGAATGTGGAAGAATTTTTTTTCTTTGCCCATTTAAAACAAGTATGTACAGGGCAAAAAACAGAGGAATATAGAATGTGAGGAAATGGACTGACCGTGGTTGGCTCCAAAGCTCCAGGGATTCTAGTTCCGTCGGCGGAGCAGAAGCAATCAGGCAACACGCATTGGGTGGGATCACATTCCGGGGCTCGGTTCGGGTCAGTCTCCACGGCTAAACAAAAGAAATTGAAGAAATTTTATTGTCCGGAATTCATTAGCCTGCAAATTTCGGCTCGTACAAAATAAAACTTGACTTGCTGCTTATTTATGCTGCGTTCTGGCACAAATTTCGTGGCTAAAAGGAAGATTTTGGTAAAATGTTAAATTAAGAGAATTGGTTTGGGTCTAATTGCGATGACATTTAAAAACAAAGAAATTTATTTCGTCTAAAATGAAGACAATTTTTATCGTCCAAAACGGAGAAAGCCTATTTAGTCCAACATTAAAGAAATTTATTTCGTCCAAAATTAAGCAAATATACTTCGTTTAAAATTAAGCAAATTTGTTTCGTTTAAAATGAAGGATATTTATTTTGTCAAAAATGAAGCAAATTTTTATATTCCAAAAGGAAGGAAATTTTTAGCGTTCAAAACGAAGGAATTTTTTATCTTCAAATAGGAAGGCAATTTTTATCGTCCAAAACAGATGAAACTTATTTCGTTCAAAATCAAGTAAATTTATTTACTTCAAAATGAAGGAAATATATTTCGTCCAAAATTAATTAAATTGATTTCGTCAAAAATCAAGGAAATTTATTTCGTCCAAAATTAAGCAATTTTTGATCCTCCAAAAGGGAGCAAATTTTTATCGTTCAAAACAAAGGAAAATTTTATAGGTCAAAACGTAGGAACTTTTTAACGTTCAAAACGAATGAACTTTTTTTCGTCCAAAACGAAGAAAATTTCTATCGATCTAAACGATAAAAATTGCTGTCGTCCAAACCTAAAGAAAAGTTTTTCGTTCACATCCAAGATAATGAAATTTGTTTGATGAAATTTTAGGGCATCTAAATTGATCCAATTTGAAAGAAATATCTACTTCACACACACAGTTTTTGCAAATGAATAAGAGAATCGTTCTAGGCAAATTACAATAATTTCTTTGCGTTATTGGTAATAAATGTGTATATAAGTAACATTAAAGAAATTCTCATCGAAAAATTTGGACAACGCTCTGTCTAAAATTTCCAACGAGAAATTGGTTTGGAAAGACATAGCATATGTGTAATTATTAAAAAACTTACTGCAAGCATTCTCATCGGATCCGTCCGTACAGTCGGGCTTGTCATCACAGAAGAGAGCCTTTTCCAAACATTCTCCATTCCCGCATTGGAGCTTGCCATCTGGACAAACGGGCTCGTCCGTCACCAAATTGGGCAGGACTTTTCTGGGTTCTGGAGAGACAAAAAATGCATTCCATTACATTTTGCTCCTTTTCATTTCAAAGACTCCATGTACACATACCCTGACTATGCATAAACAATCTGTATACTACAACAATGCACACACAGGTTCCTCCAAACTCTCGTCGCTCCCCATGAATAGAATTACCAACATGAATGTATAGGAGCTAGATTGCACTGGGTCCACTATAATTTATTCCTCTTGCATGAGCAATCATGGACGTAATTAAGATTGCATCAATCCATTACATGGCATTGATTAACTCTAATATTTGTTGTTATTATTCAAGCAAGAAATGCAGGAGAAAAAGAAACCTGAATATATTTTTCTTGTGTGTGCTGCTTCGTGATTGTTCCAAGAAAAAGCAAGGTGTGAGTCACTAACAATCAATGGTTAAGGGCGAAAGAGAAAGACAGAGAAGATCGTGAAAGAGAAATTGGTGGCAATAAATAAACGATAACAAATACAAGAAATATAAATCAACCAACCAATATTACACTTTAACACTCTCACAAATTGTCTCTTTCCCTTTCCCTTTTTTGTCGTCTCACTTTTTTCTCATATTACTGTCATTATTTTTGTCTTTCTGGCTCTGTCTATCCCATTTTTCTCTCTGTCTTTGTATCTCATGTCTTCCGGTATTTCTCTTTATTTGTTGCTCTCTCTCTCTCCTTTTGTCTCTCTTTTCCTTCGTCTCTTTCTTTCCACCTTTCGCTTTATTTCTCTCTCTCCTTGGATTTCTCTTTCTCTCTGGATTTTTTCTCTCTTGCTGGATTCCTCTCTCTCCTTGGATTTCCCTTTCTCTCTGGATTTTTTCTCTCTTTCTGGATTCCTCTCCCTCTCTCTCTCTCTGGATTTTCTTCTCTTTCTGGATTTTTTTTCTCTCTGGATTTTTTTTTCTCTCTGGATTTCTCTCTCTCTCTCTGGATTTTTTATCTCTCTCTGGATTTTTCTCTCCCTCTGGATTCTCTTTCATAATTCTCTCTCAATTTTTCTCTTTCTCCCTTTGTCTCTAATATCTATCTGGATTTTTTCTTTCTTCATATCTCTATTTTATCACGTTCCCTCTCTCTGTTTTTCTGTTTCCATTTTTTCTCTTATTTTTTCTTTATATTTCACTCATTATGCCTCTGTTTTTCTCCGTTTCTCACTCTTTATTTCATTCTTTGCTTTCTACAACTCGTTATGTCTCCATTGCTCTCGTATATATACAGTATTATGAGACATAATTACAATTAGGACTTACTCTCCAATTTGTCACAGTTACTGACGCGCCCCTTCCAATCACAGGTCTGCTTGTAGATGTCAAAGGCCAGGCCATTTGGACATTTGACCCCGGCAAGACGAATGGCACCGGTGAGGCCGGCTCGGTCACAGCGGACGACGTCCCGACAATCTCCCTCGGTGGAGAGCCGGAAATATTCCTCCTCGGGGCGGTCCTTGCACAATTTCTCAATCTTCTGAGCATTGGGCTTGATTAGACTCGCATGGGATTCTTCCTGACCCAGCACGGTCGTCAGGGAGAGGATCGTTACCGCCAGGAGCAGCGGTAGTTTGGTGGAATGGCTCATTTTCACTTGTATTATATTTTTTTACGGGGAAAAAATATAATATAGCACCCTAGAAAATTTAAACAGACAATATTGCACCAATTACTACAGATTTCCGTTGCTAATATTCTTCTAAAATTTCCCTACAAAACTTTATTATTGTAATGCCCAAAACACTTTTCGGTAGCTTTAAAAATTTAATTCCCACCCCTTATTATTGCTACTTATCTAAACAAAAAATGTCTTCCAACAAATTTACTTCCACCAACAAATGTTATTCCACTAACAAATTTTCTTTCCCCAAAATATTTTCTTGGCAACAGTAAATTGAATTTGCACGAATATTTGATTAGCAGCTATGAATTTCCCTTGCCAAATAAAATTTGTCCTTCCCCAAAAAACTGTCTATTCTCCCCAAAAAAAATCCCCCAAACCATATTTCTAAGGTTGACAAAAGCTCTTATAGAAAATTCTAGGAAATTAATATGTAAAAAGAAGAAGAATCTGTAACTATAAGCACACACCTCTTAGAACGGACAGTGACTGGAGAGCACAATGACTTGAGTCTAAGCCAGAGGTTTTGAGTAAAGGCAAAAAAAAAAAAAAAATAGGCACACACACTCAAAAATTCTTTGGCCGCATCCAAGGGAGAGCGACAGAGAAGGAGAGAGAGAGAGAGATAAAAAATATCCCTCGATGTCCTTCGTTTACTACAGAGACTGTGAATCAGTTACTTTGACCACTAAACAATTGTAAGAGCGATGAGAGAGAGAAAGAGAGAGAGAGAGAGAGAGGAAAGAAAAGAGTTGAATAGAATCCAATAATTTTTTATGCAATAGCAGAATCACCCCTATCGAATCATCTGTGGAATGTATAAGAGACATAAACAAGGTAGGTATAGGCATACACAATAGAACCAAAAAACAAAAAAAATTAAAAGGTTCTTGGACGGGAAGCCAGTTTGACTTTTAAAGGAGACGATGATAAGATGCAGAGATGGAGAAGGAGAAAAAAAGCATTCTAGTAATAGGATAACAGGTTCAATTTCACTTTCACATGCACAAATATATACATATATACACACTTCCTATTCAAGAGGCTTTTTTCAGTCTCTCTTTCTCTCTCTTTCTCCCTCTTTCTGTCAATCCTCTCTCTATCAAAATTTCCAAATAACCCCCTGCAAACCTCTACATACAGGGTGACGTGCACTTTGCCATATTCACAATGACCAACGGAGAGCTCATCAGCATACTAATCATTGGCTGTAGGATTCCATCTCAAATATTCCCCTGTCACAAGGACACGCTTTTCTCTCTCCATTTTTCCCTTGGATTGCTCAGGTACAGTGGAGTCTCTATATAACAGTCCTGAAGGAAAGGGCGAAAAATAATGTTACAGAGAAAAGTTGTTATAAAGAGACTCCACTGTATATACGAGCCAAAGAGTAAAGAAAATCTGAATTTCAATGATTCCCTTTTAATATAGTAACTACAGTGGAGTCTCTATATAACAACTCTCCTTATAGCAACATTTCTCTGTAATAACGTTATTCTTCCAGCCCTTCGTACATGTAAAGTACGTATCTTATGTTCCATATAACAACTTTTCCCTGTAACAATATTTTCTGCCTTTCCCTTCAAAGTTGTTATATACATAGAGACTCCACTGTATGTAGTCGACTCTCACTGTACGAGCACCATATCTGCACTTGAAATTATGTTGTTACAGGAAGATGCTGTTATATAAAAATAATAATAATATTACCAATTCCCGGTACAGTGGACTCTTGCTATAACAACCATGAAGGGAAGGTAAAAAATAGTTATTACCTGGAAAAATCGCTATGTAGAACATTTATTATGTACATTACATATAAGAAGGGCTGAAAAATAAAGTTGTTATAAGGAGGGTTGTTCTAGAGAAAGTCCACTGTATTGGCTTGATAATTTATTAAAATATATCCATATTAACGTAATTCTACTAAAAATGTTGAATTTTCGTTGAAAAAGGAATGAATTTGTGTTATTGAAAGGTTAAAGTGCTGCTATAGAGAAATCGTTAATGTTAAGAGGGTACTTTATGATGAATTTCTATTATAGACAGAAATTGCGGCTATAGTGAGAGAAATGTGGTCTAGGGAAGGAAAAATCCTGCTGCTATAGCAAAATGCTGCTATCGCAAGTGCCGTTGTAGCTGGAGCTATTTATATTATAAAGCTTTTGGAGGGATCCCAGGATTCTGTTATAGTAAGAGTGTTTTTATAGGGAGAGCTGCTATAGTGAGAGTCGATTGTATACGAATCTATCCCCCATCATATCTGAGGGGAGTCCCAACGCACTTTTATTATTGTACAGGGTGCTCAAGTGGATACAGATGGGATCTACCAGATACAACGTTAATAAAAGAATCTTATGACTTCCTGACCCTAATTTTATTTGATGTTTTTTATTATTTTTATTACTGTTTTATTTTTATGTAAATGTATACATTGTACAGTTGAAAGGAAATAATTTTTTTTAGTCTTACATTAAACCCAAAATTGTTGGCAGAGAGGAAGTATAGCCAACTATGACAATTATAGTACCTACAATTATGTATACCCGTATGTGTATATTACAAGCAAATTGTCCTATACCATCAAAAAATCGACCCTGTATCACTCCAAGGCAGATTAAACTAGAAAAGAAAAGCACTTGTCAATGATGAAATTATTAAACAAAAGCTTCAGAGGGGCGAATCAATTAATTCCGAATTTCCTATACGACGACGGGTGGCTTGAAAAACTCAGATTTTCCAGCTTCCAGGAATTCTCCGTGTGTACCCAATAACATAGAATTAATTCCGTTCTACGAAGTCTATTTTGAATATATACCTGTACAGCAATAACCTACAAAAAATGTACAGAGAGTGAAGGGTAAAAAAAAAGGGTGAATAGAATGCCTCAGCCAAATGAGGGTTGATGTTTAAAAATGTGCAAGTAATCTCCCAAATAACCTATAATCACTCCTCGTTCGGTAATAAATGGCAAGTGCAATAAGAAAATTACAATTAGCCCAATTACAAAATGTTTCTGTGTCCTCCGGCCCTATCTATGGACGTTCGGGCCGTTGGTTGGTCCAAGGCAGACAAAAGGCACTTGGTCAGTAGAATACAGGTTGTACAGAGAAACTAATGTATTTTATCACGTGCATTTTTTTGTTGTTTATAATGCCCAACACTATCTTACCTTCGCTGTTGTACAGGTAATTGACTCTCCTTGTCTCTCTCTTGGTCACTGTATCACTGATATATGCTGAGGGAATTTAATGTATAATCTCTCTCGCTGGCGAAAAAAATTAAAAGCACTCCGTTCCTCTTTTTCCTTTCGTCTTCTGCTATTACTCAAAACGACTGCAGGAGATGGAAAAAGGTGATGGTGAAGCGACAAATAAGAGCCGCAAATGAGGATTGAATCAAGTGGAACTGTCACTTTTTCTTGAAAAAATAAAAAGGACTGCCCAATTGACCCAGAAAAGGACGAGAGAGGATGAGGAGACTCTGCCGTTACTATTATTATTTACCTTCACCCAATGCTTGATCACAGTGTAGAGAGCTTTTTCTGCGAGAGACGACGAGGGTGGATATTTCTGCTCTCTTTTGAACTAGTTCAAGCCCCAGACAAGGGTTGTGTTATTATGGTAAGAAATAAGGAACATATGTACATGACCCACTTGGGACATTAATAGGGTTTTAAGTCCCACTTTTACTGGTCCTAACTCTCTTTCTTTCTGTGAAGAAATGTGGGCGGTATTTTTTCCAATGTTAAGGGGAGGTAAGAGAGAGAGATAAAGGAGCTCATGTTCTTATTTAATAACAAAGATTAATTATATGAGTGGGAATTTGTGAAGGAATGAATGGGGATTAATTAAGATAGCTTTCCGCACTCAATTCCTAATTATTTAAATATTATTTAAAAAGACTTCAATGGATTCGCCATCATTATTGCTTCATGAATTGCAACGGAGTGCCAACATTTTTGGTAGCTATAGCTTATACATTAATGTATATGTAATATGTACTGGGATATCGGTAACTCTATTGTTCTTATATCTACCCGCTACAGTTGACTCTCTCTATAACGGTTCCCCTTAAATCAGCAAATTTTCCCCGTTATAGCTTATAGGGAACATAAAGTATATAAACTATTGGAGAAAGTTTTTATGGGCAGCCTTTTTTTGCCATTGACCGTTATAAGGAAGCCCGTTATAGAGAGAGTCGAATCGTAATGGCTAATGGCCAAGCTACAGGATGGTACATACAATTATTCCATGTAGAATTTTATGACGGATCTATAAGGAAAAATTTGTATCCGGAGTGGACCAAAATTAGTCAAATTGTGGCGGTTTTTTTAAAAAGCAAGTTTAAAAATCATAACTTTCGATAGATTTTATTTTGCACTCGGTTACAGTGGACAACAACTCTCCTTATAACAACTTTTTCTCTATAACAACTTTATTTTTCAGCCCTTCGTATATGTTGTGTACATATTGAATGTTCAATATACCAACTTTTCCATTTAACAACCATTTTTGTCCTTCCCTTCAGGGTTGCTAAAGCGAGGGTCCACTGTATTGGACAAAACTTTGTATGTACATACTCCAATTTTTATGCAGGATAATTTAAACATTGTTCAAGCAGTTTAATGTTGATTTTTAGACCAAATTTTGGAATAAAGTACTAAAAGCATGAAAGGCATATGTCCCACAAAAAATGGAATAGAAATGATAAATTCTGTAAAACTATGGAATCAGTATGTATGTACATATGCATAAAGTGGAGTCGCGTACAACGATATTCCTGGGAAGGACGAATAATATTGTTATAGAGAAATGTTATTGCACAGAACATGAATAATTTTGGGACAGAATGACACTAAAGTACAATCCCATTTAAATTTGATAGATATTTGTATGCATTTTAATGCAAATTACAGAAATTTATTTGAAACTTGATGATTTGGATCCAACGCGGTGTTTAGCCTCACCATTTTGCCAGCTAAAAATGAATGTTGTTACAGTGGACTCTCTCTATAACAACTCTCCTTATAACAACTTTATATTTCCCCCCGTCGTATATGTAGTGTGCATATTAAATGTTCCATAAAACAACTTTTCCTTACAACAACCATTTTTGCTCTTCCCTTCAGGGTTGTAATAGCGAGAGTCCACTGTATAGGAAACTTCTAACACGTGGATTCTATTGTGAATTCCAGAAATATTGTTCTATACAGAACAAGTTCATACTGTGTAATTGCTACGGGGGAATGACAAACCTTGTTATAGGGGAAATATTGTTAAAGAGAGGCTTGCTATATACAGTGGACTCTCTCTATAACAACTCTCCTTATAACAACGTTTTCTGTATAACAACTTTATTTTTCAACCCTTCGCATATGTAGTGTACATAATAATGTTCCATATAACAACTTTTCCATATAACAACCATTTTTGCCCTTCCCTTCAGCATTGTTATAGCGAGAGTCCACTGTATAGACAGATTCCACTGTAATATGCTTTTTAGATTTGACAATAGAGCAATTACGATTAAAAATAAAATAGTTACATTCTGTATACAAGAATTAATAGACCACATTATAGGAATTGATTGATTTTGAGCCAAAGATCTCCTTTGTATTTGCTTGAAATGTATCACAAAATTTCTACTCTAAATTGAAAGTCTAAAAGCCATAATTTCCATCGAAAGAAGCAAAATTCTGTGATTAAAAAAATCAACAAATGTTTGAAGCAAAAAATTCAAGATTTTTCCTTAGTAAAAAGCGCAAGTTGTCTTTGCATATACATACAATAAGGTATTATGTTCTATAGTTGTACAAGGGAGGAAGTAACTGCTATTAACAATATGGAACAAATGCCCCGCAGAGCTTACGGGATTAGCACCTCACTCCAGAAAGGTTGTTGCTCCGCTGGAATCTTACCTTCACCGTTTTCTTCGAACAATTGCACCTGTCCGGAGGTATTTCAGACTAAAATAAACATAGAGGTAAAAAAAGAGTCATTTTACTGTAAAATGACAGCAAATGTGACATTTTAGTTCGTCCAACTCATTTCAAGTGTACAGCTTGGCAGTGACGAGAATCTGTCCACTGAGCAGCAATAATTTATTTTATTCCGTTGAAAATATTTTTTTAGTCATTTGAAATTTCAGCCAATTGGTTTACCATTTCAAAGAAAATTTGTATCCCGATTGTTGACATCAAATTAGAAATTAGGAAGAAAACATTGCCGAGACAGATCCCTTTGCTACGTGCAGACAAATATTTTCTGTAACATGAAAAAATTTAAATTATGTCTCGTCTTAGTCCTTCAGTTGGGTAAGTTCTGTTTTTTCTGGGTCATTTTCAAGTGCAAGAATTTGATTTAAAACTTTTTTTAAAATAAATAACAAAATTTGTACCTAAAATAATTTTATAAAATTTAAAATACACTAAACTTAAAATAAATTATTTAAATGACTAAATATGTATTCATTTAATATTTCTTAAAATTTAATTTAAACGGCTAAATATGTATTTATTTAATGTTTCTTTAAATTTAATTTAAACTATTAAATATTTATTTCATTTAGCATTTATTCAAATTTAATTTAAATGATTAGCATGTATCCATTTAATATTTCTTAAAATTTAATTTAAACAAGTAAATATTTATATGAAATTAATTCAAGCAATTAGGTATTATATTTAAATTTAATTTAAGCAATGAAGTATGTATTTAAATTTAATTTAAGCAATGAAGTATATATTTAAATTCAATTTAAATTGAAATGCTTATTTATTGTCCCTTGCTTTAATCTGAATTTACAGGCATTTCGTTCGCCAGAGCAGAAGATCTGTCCGTGGGAAAAGGCGAAGGCGACGCCAAATTCGGCCCAGGCTTCATGCTACCCACGGAATTCCTCGGCGGGAGTAATTTAAAGCCCCAAATCGTCCTCCCCCCTGAATATCAATCCGAAAATAACGATAAACTAGAGGAATTACTGTCAACGGAAGAACAACCACCCTCCAAAGGGACTCCAGACGACCCTGGACGAACTGGTATCCATGACAGTCTGAATCCCTTTCCGAGGTCCCCTTCTTCCCCAGAGGAGGAAAGGGAGGAGCCGGGAAAATTCAAACCCCCCGCCGACATCACCCTGGCGCTGAATCCGGAGGGATCCGACCTAGAATTTCGCCACGAGAACGCCACCCGCGTCCAGGACGCTCCAGTCCCAAATTTCACCGCCCAGATCTTTACCCTGGACTACGACGGCGTCAAAAAGCCCGTCCTCATCGTCCAGCCCGCCCTCAAGAAGCGCCCAAAAGGTCCGGATCATAATGGAAATGCCTCCAAAAAGAACCGGGAAGGTCAAGAACAATTGCCGAGAGTGGAAGGTTCCATCCCAAATTTTAATATCCATTTCCCCCTCCAAACAAACAGTCAATTCCAAATCCCCAGATTCAATTTCACCCTCCCTACCCTTTTCCTTCCCGGCTTGGTCTTCACCCAGAATGAGAATATCGACAAAAACACTCACGAGCTTCACGTGAGCATTCCACAGTCGGATCCATCCGAGTATGAGCAGTTCCCTTCAACCCTTTCCAAGGGGAAAATCCAAGTCCTTCCCATGCATCAAGCCCCGTCCAAAGAAGAAATTCTCAGCAATTCCAACCATCCCGAAGTGTCCCAGGACGTCCCAGAAAAATCTCCACAACTTTCCCCAGAATTACCCGTCTATTTCAGGGAACCTCCGAAGGAAATTTTGATTCCCATCCAAGAAAAATCGGGGACTCCCAGCCTCTCACATGCCACTCTGGAGACGGATCAGATGACCCCGATTCTTACGGAAGAAATAAAATCCCCAGAATCTTCCGCGCCGAAAGCCGTAATAGTGAACATGACCTTGAATGACCTCAAAAATCCGGGTCACATTGGGAAGCCCATTGATGTGGCTTTTGAAAGGATTAAGGAGAAGGTCAATGACCTCGTTACAAATGGCCCATCCGGCCTAAGACCGCCTCAGTCTGCCCCTCCATCCTTAAAACCGCCTCAGGCCGGGGTTCAATCCGGGCTAAGACCACCACATGTTGTCCCATTTTCCGCCATAAAACCACCTCAGGCCCCTCCGGCACACACCGACGCGGGAGCACCTTCCAAAGGAACTACATTGCTGAACCATTTTGCCAATTCCCATCCTATGTGGCCGTCCTTCCCGATGCCCACTAACCCTTTGCGCCCCAACAATTCCACAGGGGGAGGTCGGTGGAAATTGCCCAGTTTCGGTCAAATTTATAGCCGCTGGTTCGGCGGGGAAGCTCGGACGGGGGAGGATGGGGATGAATTTATCCCGGATTGTGGTGGGAGTCAACGGATGGATGATTATGATGAATTGGCTGAGGATGACCCTTCGCTCTGTGGGGATGACACCGGCCTTTGTGGGGCCACTTGCAACCGAATGGGCTTCTATGCGGGGAAATGCGTGGACACGACCGCCTGTGTGTGCCTTTTGAAACAAAGGCCGGAATTCGGTAATTTTTTGACTTTCCTCGTTTTTCCTTCTTTGGAATTTAAATATTGTTGAAGGGTGTTCTTGCTGTGGTTAGGACGTATTTGAACGGGATTAATGGGTAAAATGAGATTTAATTTATTTTGATGACAATTCCAGGTTTGCAACTGGAATATTATGTGGACCGAAGGGCTCGACTGTCCCAATCGGAAGGACTTTATCCGGTCTTTGGACTCTGTCATAATTCCGCTTGTCGGATAAATTGTGAGATGGCTGGCTACGTCACGGGCGCCTGTGATTCCACTTGCTACTGCGGACGCCCTTGGGCGGAGAAAGTGCCGAATCCGTGAATGGAAAAGGCGTTAAATTTGTGCTGCTAATATCACTCGTAGTTAATGTAATATTGTATTTATCGTTTACAGTGGAGTCTCTGTATAACAACTGCAGTTGGGAAGGGCAAAACATATTGTTACAAGGAAATGTTGTTATATATATAGAACATGTGCTTTATATGTACGAGGGGCTGGAAAAATGAAGTTGTTACTGCCACATGTTATAAAGAGACTTATTATAGGGAGACTCCACTGTATTGACCATTCACATTTATGTATGTTTTACATTATCATACATAATTTATTTATGAACGTACAAATGTATGTATATCTATGATTTATGTATAAAATTGACCAATTATTTATTTATTTATTTTATTAAGTTATGTCATCATACTAAGCATTTTGGTGAATAATAAACTTGTATAGATATTTAATTGACATTTCTACCAAAATTACTTTTGCATGAGGACAGCCACTTTATGCTTTTTTTTTGTTTCTTAAAATTATGTTGAATGATCTATGTTCTGCGTTTTTTAAGAAACTGCGAAATTCTCGAGATATAAAAAGTTCAAAATTTTAAAAAATGAAAAGAAAATTGATATAGTTTTGGTAAATATTTGTGGAACTAATAAGCATAAATTTTTGATTTAATGAATCCCGGAATTAATAACAATAATGTTCAATCATATATACAAGTATTTTTTCAAAAAATATGATTTGGCAGCACACGCAGGTTTGATTTTAATTTTCAATTCATTTCAATTTTTTTTTCAATTTTTTTTCAATTTTCAAATTTCGTTATATCGAAGAAAACAGCGCTTTTAAAAACCCAGAAATTTGCCTCAGCCATAGCGGTTTGCGTGACGTGAGGCTTAATTTGGCTAATTTTACTAATAGACTAGGAATTTTTGAGTTGCACTTTTTGGAAAGCAATTTGTTTGTACGAAGTTTTTAAAATTTCGAGCGCTGAAAAATCTGGGAAAAATTATTTTCGTTGACATAGCGAAGAGTAAGCACTTTTTTATTTATTTGGTGTTAACACAAATACACATGTGTTTTCATTACGTAATCAGATGTGTCAGAAATTCAGCTTACGAAATAAATGCTTTTAACATAAAAATTAAAACGTGAATCATTTAATCAAAAAGAATTCCAGAAAAATTTGTTACGTCATACAAATTATTGACCCACAAAAAAGATCACGCTGATGAGCGTCTTGTGTAGCGTCTCAAAACATGTTGGAATAAGATATACATTTTTTTTTTGCACACAGCAAAACAATTACTATCACATGAAGGCCAGATTATCAGGAAATTAGCATGAATCATCCAGTTGTAAACAATGTAATTATGCACCCATATGTTTTTTCAGCTTTATCCCAATTTCGTACATCCTAGACTAATGAATCTGCCCCACATGCGGAAGAGCTTTTCCCCCTTTTTGTAGGGTTTATTGGTTAAAATTGTTGGATAAAAAAGCCACCAAAATATTGTTATAGTTGTTCTTCTATCGAGATTTTTCCTTCCTGATTTCTGAAATCACTTCTGGATGGGAACAAACCTATAAAAAAAAGGGGCGGAGGAAGTTTCCCTCGAATTATTTTATTGCGTCCTCATTCTTTGGTCAAGTTTTTATTCCGTCAACAGGAATAAATATAATTACTATCTGCGTAAAACGTATTTTGTAGTTTTACTTCGCAGATGGGTCATGATTTTTTTTGGCATTTATGTGGAAATGAAAATCATTTTTAATTGCTATATAACGAAATAATCCGTTCGCAGAAATGCATGAACATGTAATTGTGTACAGGAAATGTATCGCCAAGATTTGCAGTGGCTAACGAAAAAAAATATGGCTCATACTTACAATTAATCCCGTCGTAATGCATTCTAAATGAATTTAAATTTGCTCCATATTTTTCTAAGCCAGTTTTTGTCCGTTAATTATGTATAAAGCTTAATAATTTTGGGCGTTTTGCTTGTCCTAATTGTTTACATTACTCCTGAGCTCTGCGCAAGCCTGAGATAATTAAATTTTTCGAAATTTCGCGTTGATTTAAAGGACGGAAATTTGTGCTTATTTGGAAAACCAAAATCTGTGTGGAGTTGCTTGGTATAAATTTGTGCTATCTTTTCTGGGTTAAAAACTTATTGCATCTTTTAATGCCTCAATCTCAATGAGCTATGTCGCAGGTTATAGTGCCGCTGACGTATACGAATATTGTGACCAGAAAAATCATCATAATGAGCATAGACAAATGTAAACAATGGATGACTTAAAAGTTTTAATAATAATTAACAAATCATGTCCACTCTCGTAACAATTGGAAAAGAACATATAAAATACATATGAAAATTGAACACTGACATAAGCAAGACCATATGACAATGTATGGACGTTGATATACAAAAGGGAAATCCAATATAAAAATTATATAAGAATATAAAAGCACATTTATATAAAATAGTGACGCATCTTAAGTGCAATTTCAAAGACAATTGTTAATATCCGGCCAATAAATTTCCGCGTTCTTCCGGTAGTAGTTTATCCTCGTCACAAAATTAAGTTCCTTGTATGTACAAAAAAGTTTTAAAAAGTAGAGCCATCTCCAGTAGGATCCAAGATCCAGGGATAATGCCTGGGGCATTCCATGCAGGTGAAGAGTCGGAGGGTCTCTCCGGGTAATTCCCGGGTGGTGAGAGGGCAGGTGTTGGGCAGGGAGCAATAAGGCTGGCCCTTCACATCACATTTCTCCTTCCATTCCTGGAAGTCCCGGAGAGCGGTGAGTTCCGTGGGATTCTGCATCCATTGGATCACCTGGAGCATCGTCACAAAATACACATCCCCACGTCCAACCTTTTCCTCAATAAATCGAATGAGGGCTTCCCGGAATTCCTTCTTGGACTTGAGCCAAGAGGCGTGGAAATGGAGGCCCAAGGGAGCGCGATTGGTGGAGAAATGGCGGTTGAAATTGTGGTTAAGGAGACGCTCGAATTGATCTCCGGTCTGGATGTT
>JAQGBT010003855.1:0-18278 GCA_034698585.1 Disparrhopalites patrizii | reverse complement strand
AGGCAAAGAGAAGAAAATCAACGCAAAAAAGGGAGAAAGGCAAAGAGAAGAAAATCAACGCAAAAAACGAGAGAAAGGCAAAGAGAAGAAAATCAACGCAAAAAAGGGAGAAAGGCAAAGAGAAGAAAATCAACGCAAAAAACGAGAGAAAGTCAAAGAGAAGAAAATCAACGCAAAAAAAAGGAGAAACGCAAAGAAAAGAAAATCCACAAAAGGGAAACGCGAAAAAAGGGGGAAACGCCAAGAGAAGAAAATCAACGCAAAAAAAAGGAGAAAGGCAAAGAAAAGAAAATTCGCAAAAGGGAAACGCGAAAAAAGGGGGAAACGCAAAGAGAAGAAAATCAACGCAAAAAAAAGGAGAAAGGCAAAGAAAAGAAAATTCGCCAAAGGGAAACGCGAAAAAAGGGAGAAAGGCAAAGAAAAGAAAATCAACGCAAAAAAAAGGAGAAAGGCAAAGAAAAGAAAATCCACAAAAGGGAAACGCGAAAAAAGGGAGAAACGCAAAGAGAAGAAAATCAACGCAAAAAAGGGAGAAAGGCAAAGAGCGGAAAATATACAAAAAAGAAAGGTAAAATGCAAAGAGTAGAAAAAATCGACAAAAACTAATGAGATAAAGGCAAAGATACAAATGTACACAGAAAAGAGAGAAAGGGAGAGAAAGACAGAAAGAGACTATTACAGAGCGACAAAATTGGAGAAAGCAAAACAGAAAGATCAACAATTCAGTAAAACAACTACAGGAAACGCGGGGACATTCAAATCTAGGACGAAACAACTGATAGAAAATCTAGAGCGAGAAAGAACCCCAAAGAAAAAACGAGTTCCAGGAAACGATACAGGCAGTTTTTCAAGAATAATTAATCAAAAATTACAATTTAAAAAGAAAATATGGGGACAAATCGGGGTAAAAAAGGATCCAGATATGCAAAGATCCGGTGACACAATGAGAGCTTAAAATATTATGAATATATCTTGATTCTTGATCAGCTGATCAAGAAAGGGAACGCTGACCGGAACTGTAGGTAACGAATTAAAAACAAAAAAGTACAGAGTTACCTATAGAAAGAGGGAAAGCACGAAGGGAAAAAATACGGAAACATTGAAAGTGGAGCAAATCAAGTAGAGAGTGAAGCTATCTAAAAGGGGAAATGCATAATGGGAATGAACACTTCCAAGCTGTGGGAGAGGAATGTATTAAAAGAGATATCCAACCCCAGAGGGTTGATGGGGGGATAGAATTTTTCTATGCAGCTTCCATTGCGCCAAAAAGAGAGACAGGAGAGTGAAGGAAAGAGAGTGAGAGAGAGACGGGAAGGATGAATTTCTTTGTGTTCTAGGGACTTTGGAGCCGATTAGTTTTTATTTGGAAGCAGTTGATTCATACAGATGTATGTTTATGATTATTATAAGTTAGGGCAAAGTATTGGGGACGGGGAGATGAGCATGTGAGGGGTGGATAAATATAGAAAAAAAGTCCCATCCACCGCCAGCTACACATGCATTACTTAGTTATGGGAGAAAGAACAATCTTCCGAAGCTATTTGATCTAGAAGCATGGCAACATAAACATTTAGAGAGACATGCTCTTCCTTCTCTCTCTCTCTCGCTCTCTCACTCTTTCTCTCTCCCTTTCCCTCTCGTCATTGTTGAAATGCATGGCGAGAGCTGCAATAATAAAATGATGTTTGGGATTGCAGAGGCTCACAACACACATACATATGTAAGTACCCATTCCGGTTTTTTTTACTTGGGGATATAAACACTAGCCCAGGAAATAATAGGAGAAGATTCCTATAAAAAAAAGTAGAAGGGAAAATGAGAAGGCGAGGAGGCAGTATTTGAGAATTATTAGCTATACAATAACTTTGAGTGATACAACAACAAGGAGAAAAGCATGAGATGGAAATCGAGAGAAAACTCACTTTCAACCACTCTTCTTTTTACCCGCCCACTTTTCTCTCTCTCTCACTCTCTTTCTCATTCTTTCTCAATCTTCCCTTCTCTCCTCTTTCAGGTCTCTATACTTGTCTCTCCTTGCTTTCCCTCTTGCTTATTATAGAAACTTTAACCTATTGTCTTTCATTTGCTATCCCTCTCCCCCGTTGTCTCTTTTTTCTTCATCATTCTCCAATTTATACTGTGTATATCTAATCTTTTCTTCAGCATTTCTTTTCCCTTTTCTCTTTACTTTCTCTATGCTACTTCCCCTTGAAATCTCATCCTTTAAACTGCCCGTTCTGTCTATTTGTCTCTTTCCCCCTTTTCTCTCTACTTTCTCTTTTTCGCTCTGTTTTCTCTTGTTATATCTACACATACTTTCTCTCTTCGATTTTTCCGTTTCTCTACTTTCTCCGTTTCTCTTCTTTTCTCTGCTATCTTGTTTTTTCTTTGCTTTATCTTTACTTTATCTTTTTATATTTACTTTATCTTTTCCTCTCCTCTTTCTCTTATTCTTTTTACAAATCCTTTCTCTCGTTGCTTTCTCTTTTTTTATCTGATTTCCATTTTGGTATCTGCTTTCTCTTTTTGTATCTGATTTCCATTTTGGTATCTGCTTTCTCTTTTTCCATATACTTTCACTTTCCGTATCAGCGTTCTCTTCGTCTCTTTGCCTTCACTTTTTATCTCTACTTCCTCTTTTGCTCCCTATTTCCCCATATTATACCTACTTTCTCTTTCTCTCTGGTTTCTGTTTTTCCATGTGTGTTTTTCTTATTGTATCTCCATTTTTTGCTCCGCTTTCTCCTTTTCTCTCTGCTGCTTCTTTTCCCTCCACTGTCTCTCTTCTCTCTGCTTCGTCCCTTAATTTCTCTATTGTCTCTCTAGCATACCGGTGACTTTCTCCTGTGGACTCTTGTACCCTTCTTGATTATGGACTTTCCCTCCACCTTCGTCCTTTTTGCTCTCTTCCTCCCTTTCCTCCCGCTCTTTCTCCCCCCTTTTCCCAAATGCATAGACAAGAGCTTAAAGGGTACACGTAAGTAGGAGATCTCTAGTCATAGAGAGAGAGGAGCAATAGTAGTTACAAACTCCTTCTTTACCTCCTCCTCCTCCTCCTCCTCATCCTCCTCCGATCCTCCTCTCTCCCTCCCCCGTCAAAGTAGAAGATGATCTCTCCCGTATATATAGACATTGTTCCCCTCCCCCTCCCCCTCTGCTACGTATACAACACAGCAGTAATAACAAGAGGGAGGGAGAGAGAGGGAACTGCTACTCTCTAGTACTAGAATAAATCAGGAGGCGGAGGTAAACAGCAATGAGTTGGGGGCCGTGCAAGTCATAAAAGAATGGAGGAAATTTACAGGAGTCTCCATCGTTCATTTCATTTTTTCCTTCTTCTTGTTCCTCTTATTTTCTCTCTTCTCTCCTTTTCCTTTCTTTATGCAGCAAAAAAAAACAGGCCTCTGGTGGGGACTCTCAAGTGTCTTTATGTATTTTCCTTTCTCTTTTTTTTATATTTCCCCCCACCTCCTTCTATGATATGCTTCACATTTTCTTAAAAGATGTTCATCCTACAATGTGTTCTTCCGCCTCTTCTCGCCCTATCTGCTAAATTGTTGTTGCACTTTTTTTTGTCAGTTTTTAAAGAGGTGCTGCATTTATTTGGGATTAGACCCCTTTTTTATCCCGATGCTTTTCTACATGGTTTTGTAGGGTATATTGTATATGACTTTTTATTGGGGCGGAATGCCCGGTTTTTTCTTCGGGGTTTTGACTTTGGACGAATTTTTTACGGGGGATATTACTATGAAAGGGGCTGCTTGCGGAGATAATAGGCGAGACGCAATTTTTTAGACTTGCGGAGCAATTGGGAAATCAATAATGATAAATAATGATATAATCTAGAAATGCTGGAATAAATTGTAGTTGTTCATTCCAACGTTTATATAGTCATTTCAGATTTCGTCAACATTGTAATTATCTAATTATTCCGTGGAAATATACAAAAATGTACAGTGAAGGTGAATGTCTGTACGAGCTCCTGTATTTCGGCTTGTTGCTGCTTCTGACCTAAATTTGGAC
Organism: Disparrhopalites patrizii; assembly: GCA_034698585.1. Taxonomy (NCBI): domain Eukaryota; kingdom Metazoa; phylum Arthropoda; class Collembola; order Symphypleona; family Sminthuridae; genus Disparrhopalites; species Disparrhopalites patrizii. Next base: position 14,255 of record JAQGBT010003855.1, on the reverse strand, counting down.
AAATGACCATTGTTGAGTGTGAATTATACCTTATTTATATCGGTAATGATTTGCTGATACATATATAGATATAATGGCTTTATATGGAAGGCGCTCCTTGCTTTAATTGGGGCATTTGGTAAAAACAATTATTTTTTTCGACATTCCCACCTTTTTCTTGTTTTTTTCTGGGAAGTTACCTCACTTATTTTCACAGTATTTTATTACTTTTATTTTATTCTCTATTCAATTTATCCACATATTCACTTTCACTGACTCATCGTTCTATTCATGTAGGCCTTTATATGTGTCTAAACATGCTGTACTACGCAATGCCTAAAAACGAGTACATCAATACATTTTTCTGTCATTTTTTCTTTTAAAAAATTGTCTTCGTTTTTCTGGCCAATTTTGCAATTAAGGTCCAAATAATATTTCCAAAATGACTATAAGTTTTAAATGACAATGTGCACTTAAATGTACTTCCTCGTAAATAATCTTTCAACTGCTTGTAAGGTCAAAGGTTTTTTTTCAGTTGTCAAACTCAGTTTCTTTGGAATATTAAAAAAAACTAGTGAATTCCAACATCTGGAACGCTCTAGATTTTTTTACAGTTATGTGAACAGACAATGATGCGAACAGACAGAATTTCTTTATCATAATTTAATTTTGAATAACTTTAACACCGTCAACGGAATCACGTGAACAGATATTAGTGGCTATATAAAAATAGCTGTTAAAATACTTAAACTACTTATAAGTATAATGAAATTGAAACTCCTGTCGATTTTTCTCCTTTTCCCGCCAGCAATTGTACCAGAAAAAAATCCAATGATATTTTAACATGCCAAATTTCCTCTCCTCCAACCTTGAATGACCCACCTAAATCATAGGTCAACGAATGTTTTTCTTTCCCAAAATGTGTATAACATATGCATTGTCCGTATAATGTACCTATAATTACATCAAAACTCCTACAACATCACCCATACAAGCTCTCCCGTCTTCCAAGAACCCCGAAAAAAAGGGTTAAATAAGTAATGAAAGCCATCATACATACATCCTACCCTCTCATCCCAGACAATACCCCTCAATGCAGTTTTCCCTCTCCATTCCTGGAAGATTCACCAGAAGAAAAAAAAAAACTTGCTTACAATGGGACAAAGGTACAGAAATAATAATGAAGTAATATTCCCCTCCCCGCCACCCCAAATTTCCCCGACCCATACAAAGCCGGGTAAAAACAAATAACAAAGGAAATAAATTAATTGAGCCCTCTCCCTCCAAAAAGTACCCGCGTTAGAAGGGGGACCAAAAAGACCGAAAAAAAAGTCCTACTCCACTAAAAACAAAAAAAAACTGAAACTATTACAAGAAGAAATGTCTCTCCTTCGTCCTCTTCTCCAGTCTATGCCATCTCCCCCTGAAAAAAAAAAGTCCGGACGTAAGCTCTTATGTAGGGATTCTCTTCCTTTTTTTACTGGATAAAAAGTAACAAGTTGAACATCGGAGAGTCAGAGGAAGGAGTAACAACATGTATTATGTAGAATGGTGGCATCATACATGATGATGTAGGTTTCAAATAAAAAATGCTGTGTTTCCAAAAAAAAAAAAAAAGAGAATAGACAAGGGAAGAAGACGAGAAGAAAATTTTCGTGATAGGTGGAACAAACAAGGAAGACGAAGAAGAAGATGAAGGAGAGGGAGAAAAAAAAAGACTATGAGAAAGGGAGAGAGAGAGAGAGACTTTTTAGTAGAATGGGGAAGGATATTCTGTTCATGGGAGGAAGAAAGAAGAGGAAAAGAAGAAGGAAAAGAGGAAGACGACTACAACTACTCTCGAGGATATTAGCATAGAAATGTTCGAAATGGTGATGGAAGAGTGTCACTACAGTGAGAGAGTCTAACTAGAGGAGCCATTCTTATGCATACAACCCCCCAATATATCTCCCTTAATGGCCTATCTCCCAAGCTGTAACGGAGGCAGAGTCTCGGGGAAAACACCCTGCTACTCTCTCCTCTAAACATAAATTACTACTTTAATTCGACCCTATTTTTGAAATTATACACTAGGTAGTCCCACACGGACGAGACAACCCACTCAACTATGCATACATAGCTGAGTATTAACTTTTCTCTCTCATTTTCTCTCTCTCCCTTATTCTCTCTCTTTCTCTCTCTCCCTTATTCTCTCTCTTTCTCTCTCTCCCTTATTCTCTCTCTTTCTCTTTCTCCCTTATTCTCTCTCTTTCTCTCTCTCCTTTATTCTCTCTCTTTCTCTTTCTCCCTCTCCCTTATTAACTCTTTCTCTCTCTATTTCTCTCTCTCTCTTTCTCTCACTCTCTCTTTTTCTCTCCTCTTTTATCTTTCTCTATTCTTTTCTCTCTCTCTCGTGCTCTTTCTTTCTCTCTTGTCTGTGTCTTCATTCCTCTTCTTTTTTTCTCCGTCTCTCTATATTGTCTTTTTCTCCCGCCCTCTTCTCTCTTGCTCTCTCTCGTTCTCTTTCTCTGTCTCTCGCTCTTGTCTTTCTCTGGCGTCCTCTTCTTTCTCTCTTGTCTTTTTCTGGCGTCCTCTTCTTTCTCTCTTGTCTTTTTCTGGCGTCCTCTTCTCTCTCACTCTCTTGTCTTTTTCTCGCGTCCTCTTCTCTCTCTCTCTCTCGTTCTCTTTCTCTGTATCTCTCTTTCTATCTCTCTTGTCTTTTTCTCCCGCCTCTCCTCTCTTTCTCTTCCTTTCTCGTTCTCTTTATCTGTCTCTCTCGTGTTCTCCCTGTCTCCCACCTTCTCTTTCCGTCTCTATTTCTCTCTTGTCTCTTCTCCGTTCCTCTTCTCTCTTTTCTCTCGTCTTTTTCTCTCTTTTTCTCACTACTTCTTTCTTCGTTCCTCTTCTCTCACTTTGTTCTTCTTCTCTCTCTTTGTTCCTCTTCTCTCACTTTGTTCTTCTTCTCTCTCTTTGTTCCTCTTCTCTCTCTTGGTACCTCTTTCTCTCTCTTTTTCTCTCTCTCTCTTTTGCTCTGTCCCATCCCTCTCTCCCTCCCTTTCTAAATACACAGGGCATTAACTCACACAGCCTTTATAATATGGTATGGAATACACTCCTCTTCTCTCTCTCTCTCTCTCTTTCTCACTCTCACCCTATGTTTTACATGCCAACTATGTATTATTACTCCGCCAGAGAGAGGGAGGGAGAGAGAGAAAAGTCGTCTACTGGTGGTAGTCTAATGTGTGTGTATGATTATGAGACTTTTGTCGTTTTATACACGGAGAGTGAAGGAAAGAGGGAGAGAGTGAAAGGGAGAATGTGAAAGAGGGAGAGAGAGAGAGAGAGATAGGAGTCATGGGGAATAGGTTGATGCGGCATCAAATGTATACGATATCGTCGTCAAATTGGCCCTCCACCAAGAAAAGGGAAAGAAAAAGACAGTTGGATGGAATCCTTTCTCCCGCTCTTCATTTCTTCATAATGAATTGCCCTTCGTCCTACACTATTCACGAGGAGGAGCGGAGAGGGATTTATGGACAGGGGTTTGCAGATGATCGTACCTCTACACCTTTTTTTTATTTTTATTTCTAGACCATATCAGTATATTTTTAAGCTTTAGAGATGTGTAGGGTATACCGTAGATACGTATGTATAATGTATATAGATTTGTATAGATGGGAACTATACGGACATATAATTTTGTGTATGCATTATGGGAAGGGGAATACATTATAATGGACAGGAGAAGGCGGTATATGCATGGGTTTTTATGGGGATGGGGGAGGGGGAGGAGATAAAAAGGGACCTTTCAAACCGGATGCCAATAATGCTGGAAGTATGTAAGAGGGAGTGGGAGAGAGGAGGAGAGGGCGAGACGGATGGACGGTGAGAGAGAAAGAGACAAAAGGGGGACAGAATAGGAATAAGGTATAATTAGTAAGAGACAGGACGAGAGAATTGAGGAGAAAAGGTTAATAAAAGGGACGAAAGATCAAGGCACTGGCACGAAAATATATATACAAAGAGAGAGAGAGAGAGAGAGACAGAATAAATCGAACTATTAGAAAAAGAGAAAGGACAATCAGAAAGAAAGAGAGGTAAAAGCTAAAAGTTAGAAAAATATAACTAGAAGTCAAATCGGAGGAATCAAGAAAAACATTGACAAATGGAGAAAGCGGATAAAGCAAAATGAAAAGGGAAGAAAACAAAGTGAAGAAAGGGAGATCACAATGAAAGGAGAGGACGAGATAGTAAAATGAAGAAAGGGAAGAATAGAAAGAAAAGAAAGAGCCCCAAAAGAAGAAGAAAAGAAACCGAGAGAAAGTAGTGAAGAGAAAAGAAAAAAATCGGAAGTGAGAAAAAAATAAGAGAGAAATCTAAAGAGACAGAAAGAAAGGAAGCGTGAGAGAAAAAAGAGACAAGTCGAAAGAGAGAAAAAGAAAGAATGAGATAGAAAAATGGGGTAGAAGTCGAAAGAGAGAGAGAGAAAGGAAGAGCGAGATAAAAAAACAGGAGCGAAATCGAAAGAAAGAAAAGGGAAGAGAAAGCACGAAAAGGACGAGAGAGGGACAGAGAGAAAAAGGAAGAGAGAGAGAGAAAAAGGACGAAAGACAGAGGGAGAGAAAATTAAGACTGGAAGGAAGAGGCGAGAGAAAAAGCTAGAAGAGAAGTCGAAAGAGAGAAAGGAAGAGCGAGAGAAAAAAATAGGAGAGAAATCCGAAGAGAGAGGGAGAGAGAGAGAAAGAGCGAAAGAAAAAAGAAGAGAGAGAGAGAAAGGAAGAGCGAAAGAAAAAAGAAGAGAGACATCAAAAGAGAGAGAAAAGAAGAGAGAGTGCGCGCGTAAAAGGACCAGAGAGCGAGAAAAAGGATGGGAGAGCGACAGAGAGAAAAAGGACGAGGGAGGGAGAGGGAGAAAAAAGTAAGAGAGAGAAAGAGAGAAGAAAAAAGAGAAATGACAGCGGGAAATCAGGACATAGTGGAGACGAGGGAGACAAGGAGGACATAGTGGACTTTTCCTGAAAAAAGAATGTCTGGGTGCAGTTAAAAACTGGGGAAAATGGCCTATGTATGCTCTTTATATTGCCAGAAACTTTTTTTTGGAGAGATTAGACATTAGAATATTACAGTATACAGAGTACACCCAATGCTAGACATATGCAGCTGCTATATGGTATAGGGAAAGTTTTTAACACCGTCCAGCAGGGAAATGAGTGGGGGTTAGGAGCGCCAAAAAGTCTGACTTTGCCCCCGAATACTAATCAGCAGGTAATGTCATGCTTGAAATGGAGCAAGGGCATTACAGAGGAAGATTGTGAGGAGAAAAAATGTTGGCTTCACGGACGAGACAGTTTTGAAATCTAGTTTAAATGCGATTTGAATGAAAAAAATTATTGTTAAAACAAAAACATAAGAAAAGGTTTTTTACTTCTTCCCCGCAAAATTTGCTCCCACACGAAACAAAGAAAAAAAGAAAGAGGTCACTTTCTCCAAAAAACTTTCTCCATGGAAAAGGAAAGGAAAATTGAGTGAAAATTACTTTCCCTTCACCCTCGAAAATCTGAGAAAAGACTTCCTTAAAGAGAAGTTAGCAATATTTCTTACTAAAACACCGGGAAAACAATGTTCAAATAAGTCCATAGTTTTTTGGGGGGGGAAAGAACTCTTCCAAAATCTCTCAACTCTCTAAAAAAACAAAATTTGTGGTGCCTGAGATTTTTCTTCCCACTTCTTCCTAGTTTTTTAAAGGTTTTTTTACGACCAAAAAATGCCAAACATTGTTTTATGGAGGGGTAACGGTTCCTTTGGGGATTCCCTGGGAACATCTACCGCACTTTTTTTTATGGAGTAGCACACACGACCTTTTATTTCAATTAGGCTCCCACCACACCACCACAAAGGGGCAGGGGAAAGCATTTTAGTCCAGCAAAAAAAAAAACAAACAAAGTGGACCTATACCCGTTCTCATCTTTATGGACCAACCAAATGGGAGCTTTCAAGGGTACCTCTTATGCTATTTTAACAGTCATCTGGGACGGTGACAAAAAAGGAATTTGGTATCGCCGATTTTGATTAAAAAATGACGTGAAAACTGACATCAAAATTGATCCGACATTGTTGTAGAAAAGATTACTGAGGGTGCATCTAATTATATTGTCACCCTTATGTATTTTTATCCTTAGTAAATTTACCTTTTGTTTCATAAAGGTCCCTATAATTATCTCCAATTAGCTGCCTGTGCTTCAGCGAGTAATTGCTGTATCAATTCGATTTCTTTAGCTTTAACAATTTATTACTTATCTGTCAGCCTTATCAATTCATCGTTTATCTGTTAGCTTTATAAAATCTCCAATAAAACTCCGGCTTTTAATAAGTTCCCTTTATTTCGAGGAAGTTTCCATTTTTTCATATCGGTATAGTTTATCAGCATTTATTCCGTTGACTTTTCATACCACTGAATTCATTTGATCTCCAATAAGGCGCATCCTTTTACCGTTTTTTCACGCATAAAGCTACCTATATCGACAAAAACGTTGATTTGATCTCCGTTTAACAAATTGCCTCCAATTATCTCCATTGAAAGTTACTCTTATCTCCACTAAGAATGAGCCAAACATGGCAGGCAAATTTTTAAATCTGATTATCTCAACGCGAGCCAGTATCCAAAGGCATTGATTAAACAATACAGATATAATTTTTTTTTTAAATGATAAGAAGGAGATTCAATTTCAATCGGTTCAGTGTTGGAGATAAAAGGAGATACGAGATACTGATATTGATGTACATACATTTGTGCAATATTTGGGGGTTGGCAAAATGTTTCTTTTGCGGATAAATTGTAAATGCAACAATATGAGTAAAAGCGCCATCTTTGGAGGGAATTCCAAATGTGAAAGGATAAAAAAATAGCAAAGCGTATCCCAGCATTAAAAACAGCCCGCGCGTTTTATGCCGGGAAAAGCTAGACAGTTGATTTTCTCAGCCTGTTTTGTTCTCCATTTGTCTTTCTCTCCTTATTTTCCACCTTGCAAAAACCGAAATTGCCTGATTTCATTCCGAATTCTCCAGGTCAAAGGTAGGTCACAGCAGTTAACAGTTTTTGTGGTTTCCCCATTAATTGTTTTATTTATTTTTGTCCTTTTTTCCATGTTCTTGCTTTCACGTGTTTGTGCTCGTCTATGAATACAGTCACGGTGAAATAAACTGAAAAAATATATATCACAATTTTCCTTAGTTTAATTTTGTACTTGTATTTGGAAAGGTCACAAGATGAGTGACGATGAAAGTTACTCGGACAGCACGCCTCGATCCTCGGCAAGTGACTCTGGCAGTGATGTGGACGAAAGGTCAAGGCAAGAAGTGAAGAAGAAATCGTTGAAGAAGAAAGTTGTCATCAAAGATATCCCATTGGATGAAGCTTGGGCTGAATTTGCTCGCGTGGAAAAGGGTAGGATTTTTCTTGATACATTTTATTTATTTATTTTGTGTATTGCTACAATGCTAAGAGTGTTCCTATTTGTTCTGGGTTTTTTCTGTTTTTTATAAATTGGCGTGAGAGGCTGTTGTAAATGTCCTTGTTTTTTGTGCGTGTTTATAGAGATGAAGGCGAAGAAAACAAAGATGGTGAGACTTAGCTCGGAGGCAGTTCAAGCTGTTGAGAAGGAAGGACAGACCAATGGTTTTGATGAGGACGACATCAAGAGAATCTGGAAAATGATCACTATACCTGGAAATCAAGCAGCCGTGATGCATCAAAAGGAGAAGCTGATATTTGCAATGATTCCGAATACTCGTATAGGGGCCCATTTTGTGACGGATGTATGTTGGTGGCTGGTTTCTAGTAGTCATCACAATCCCACACAAAGGGGACACTTGTATTTGATGTTATTGAAATACCTCTTTGGTAAGGACGAATTTAGTGATCCTTTTAAATAATGATGCGTTAAAAAATGCATGCATAGGTGGTTGGCTGAAACTTCGAACTTATTCTATACCTATACTGCAAGAAGAGAGTCTCTTCTACGCCTTGGTATACTGTTAATTAAGGGAAACGTTTTGTTATTCACAATTTCCTTCACACAGGTCTCGTTGAATATTCGTTGATAGACGGAGATCCATTTACCAAGACAATATATACGGCTTTGTTCACCCTTCATGTTCACAAAGATTTGGTGAGGGAATCATTTGATACACGGTCCTAGAAATTAAAATTCGAAGTTATTAACTCGTGCTGTTCAAAGCTAATAGTGTCGCTTTGTGGTATACCGTTACAGGTTAGCTGGCTATTCAGTTTGCTAAAGAAGATCACTACGCGAGATAATTTCCAAAGATTTCAGGTTACGTTAACGCTGGAAAAATGGAAGACATGTTATGGTCCGGGCAAGTCTGTGCTTCATTCTATGCTGAAGTAAGATGTTTCTTGTCGTAAGATGGTATAGTTTTGCAAGGTATTTTACACTGTCAACTTTTTACGAGATCCTTCAATGTTAAAACAATTTGATATTATTTTAAACTTCTACCAGAAAGTATAAAATTCTTCGACCGGAATTCTTAACTGAAAATGTTTTCGCTGCCGCCTCCTCCGCTACACGTTTTACTACAAAGTTAAAGGACAACTTCAAGAAATCGCTGTATCATGCCAAGAAACGTGGTATAAATGGAGCGGTGCCAGGTATCAATACGTCTCAGGGAGAAAATCCATCACAAGCAGAAGATGACAGTGATATGTCGAAAGATATAACGGAAGACATTTATGAACCACTAGCAGTACTGCACAGGCAGTTCTTCAAAGATTTAGTCCCAACTTTCGATAGCTACAGCTGGATCGAGTAGGTTTACCACCAGAAATTGTGTAGTTTAGACTGAATTGCAAACTACTAATGTTATTGTCCTCATTTCCACGCAATTTTGCGCTTGAAACAAGTATCACATTGCCTTTGGGTTATCTAAGGTCTTTATTTAAAACTTGCTGCGCTAATATGACAGGAATCAGAACCCATACGCTTCATTTTATTATACGTTGTATTGCTTAATGACCTCTGAAGTAGTAATTTTGAAACAAAGTTGAATACCTTGTTTTAAGTCACAGTTTTTTCTTTAGTATTTTCCGCGGGAAGGCTAAAGGTCCCCCCGTGTTATTTTGGGCACTGCTGGAAAGAGGAAGACTTCTTTTATTTCAAACGGATGAAGAGGCTCTAGAAATGTTGGAATCATATTTGTCGATAGTTTTTGAACACAGTACGATTATTAAAAGTTATAATTGTAACATATTTATCTTCAGCAAGAATAATTACCGTAATAGAAGATAATATTTTGACAGAATTCAGCCATTACAAACCTGAAGATGAAGAAAGATACACTTTTACACTGGAACGATGCTGCGAAATCAGTCTGATACTTAACCGGGGTCTTTTTGCTGTTGATGATTGGTTGTTTGCATATCTTGTGACTTGGGATGGAGACCAATGGTCGGATCAAATATATAGACTGATTTCGTTCTTGAATCCGTTTGAATTTAATCGTGAGTACAGCATTGCGTTATTATTTTACTACAAAAGTTTGTCTTGATAAATTATTAGTAGCTTTCCTTATTCCTTACGTACTAGTGCTTATGTTTCGTACATTGCTGATATTCGTATGTTATGATTTCCAGTTGCTTACCAGAAGGTTTTTAAAAAGCTGGAATTACACTTGGTCGCCTCGTCTATGGAAGAAGGGGGGAAGCTTTGGATTTCCTTGAAAACGTTGTTCTTTCGGTGGTTGGAAAAGCTCTCCAGCTTGCAACGATTTGTTTCACAACCAGAGAACAGAGAACGAGGGCAATATGAAGACGACCTTGTATTCACAACTAACGCAGTGAATAATCTTTTTGCTGTCGTTTTAAGATTTATAAGAAAATACATCGCATTGAATTCAGCTGATCACAATTGTGAACCGATCGTTCTTCGTTTTATTGAATTTTTTACGCACGTACGTTTCTCAACTTATAAAATGTGTATAAAAATATGAAACTTTTCATGATTTTTAATTGATTATTTACGTTTCCAGGTGGCTAAATTAGTCTCGGAAAAGAAAACTACGTTTTACGCCGTTCCTCCTTTGTGTTTAATACACTGTGTTATTCTAATGGACAAAATCACCCTGTTTGACGCTATTGCAGAATGCTTAAATACGTACGATAACAACTGAAAAATTGTTCTCTGATTTAGTTTGTTGGGTCGTTGTAATTGTAATTTGTAATTGATTTTATTTATTAATTTAGCTCAGCAGAATGGGAACGACTTGATCCCGCTATCAAAAATGATCTAGAGAGATTGCGCAATGAGTTCTCCCGTTTTTTCGGCGAAGGTTTAATACATCAAGGCCTTCCATTTTCGGAGTTATTCGCGAAAGAGCTGGAGAGACCAGAACAGACAACGCAACGATATCAACTGGAAAAAAAACTGAGCTCGTGGAAGCTTGAAAACAGCCTTGCGATGGAGACATTTAAAACTCCACGTGTTGATCAATTAAATTTCCAAAGAATGCGTGAGCTTGCGCCAGCTCTGCATAAGTTTTACTTCACGTTTCGACGTGATGATTTCGTTCCCATGCACGCGTCAACACCCGCAGCCCACATCAGGAGGTTGCGTCAACTTTAAGAATTATACGATTAGAAAAAAAACTCCAGTTTCTGTTCAATGTTTTTTGTTATCAGTCATACTCATGTTAATTATTTTGTACAGAACTTTGTATAGTTAAAACGAAGAAGATGTCAATATCACATATAATCAGTAAGTACGAGTAAATACGTAGAGGTCAGAGATCCACAAATGTTTTTGTATACCGGTGAATCTAATTCTATTTTACTCTTTTTTATCATCTACTATGTTCTACTATTTTACGAATACATGGAATAAATTCATGCAAACATAATGTTTCTTGTGTATTATTATAGCGACATGCGTAATTACAGCTTATAAAGGAAGAACAATAATCGTACTTTGACACGTAATAACTGGCACAAGCTTGCATTTATACGAGAAATCAATCTTAATCTAAGATTTTCCTTTTAAATTTTTGAAACTACTTGCTACATACTGTTTATTCATAATAATGTTCCCAATGTACCGCAACAGCAAAATTTGAATCCGCAGCTCCTTAAACATTGAAAAAGGATTCAATCGTCCTCGAGTAATAATGCGAATTTGTTTCGTGTGTTTAGTCCTTTCTTATTATCTTCTGAATCTGACTCAGATTCTGCTTCGACGACTTTTGCTTTCCCACCAACCTTTTTGGTCTGCCTGCTGGGAACCGGGTATGGAGAAGCAGTACTAGTGGAATTGGGCTCAATGCCATCTTCGTCATCACTCTCCAAATCTTGTAAATTATTGACTGGTGTCCACGAAGTCTCTTTGGTTTTCGCTTGTATATTCAGAATTTCGTCTACATGTGGATGATTCTCCCAAATGCCTGCAAATTTGCACCAGTATCAGTATCAACAATGGGAGCTAACGATACGCTGCAAGCTTGTAAACGTGAATCATCTGTATTACCATACTTTTCTCTTTCAGGTAATTAGGAGGTCTTAAACATAGGCAAATGCGTCCATCCAAAGCCAAACGCAAAATATGATTTGCACCCCTGTAGGAGTCTAGTCGGGCAGTTTTTGCTGTATGGTAGCCCCTTTTGGAAGCCCACCCTGTAGCCACACAAAAAATTCGTAAAAATGCCACGGAAGATACGTGTAAGCTGTTATGGGATAGCAGGATGTTGAATTTTCTGCTTTCTACTCATATTAGAATTTTAAAATCCGCGAAGATTTGATCCTAATCTATAGATAAGCTTGAACCAAAAAGAAATTAAGTATAAAGCAAACCATCAGCAATGTCAAAAGCACTCCATTCTGTATCTCCCTCCGGATGTACGATCTTTAGTAATCCAGGTAAATCCATCCTCTCAGCAAGATACTTGACAGTTGAATACGGCTCACGAAACTGTGCTATAGGATAACTTCCACAGAGCACCTATTTAATCAACGTACGAGTTTGCTTTTAAACGTTAATTAGCTTAATTATTAAATATATCTATGTGTATACAGTACATACATTGGAGGACAAAGCATAATAATCATACTTGCAATGATTTGGGTACCCTCGATGGAAATATAAGTCCAGGGCAATCACACAGGCGAACATTCGGTGTGAGGAAAATAGTTTGAAAATGCTTTGTGTGCCCAGGAGTTTTAGAAACGCTCACCACCTTGTCAAACAAATCACAAATATTTAATATGGTCTTACATGGCCACTTGTTTTACGGTTACTATTGCATAATTCAAAGTATTCGTACCTTTTTCCCCATTAAAGCATTTATAAGAGAAGACTTTCCCACGTTGGGTTGGCCAACACAACCAATAGTAACGATCCCATCACAGTACTTTTTAAATTCAAAATAGCTCAAGTCGGGTTTGGCAGTGTCTCCGCTACCAATCTCAACGCCTTCATCTTCTGTATCGGGCATAGCTATTTCTTCCTGTATCTTCTCCTTCCATTTAGTTAAATCAACTGTATAGCACAATCAAAGAATAGTAAATGTGGTACTTTAAATAAACACTTTAAAGTTAAAATATTAAATAGTGATTTAGATACTAGGAACTGCATTCAGAATCAAGTAAACAGTGAAAAATTTACCTTCCCCCGCTACAATCTTATCACAAGCTTTATATATCTCCATAGCTCCTTCAGCAGCCATCTTGGGTTTGGCACGTTTTTTGTTACCCTAATACATTTCCCAACAAGTTATGTTAATGGTAAAACCAAATAATTGTCCTTCGACAATAAAAGGCGACGTAGACTAAAAACTCGCAGACCTTCATTGATTGCTGATCACGATTTCCATGTAAATTGTAAGTAGGAAACGACGTAAAGCATAAAATGTCAACTTCCGGAAATCGATTTTTGAAATATTCTTTCCAAGCCACTACCAGAGGAGCCGGAGCAAGATCTATTTTGTTTAGTACAATTATTATCCTCTTTTTGAGCTTGCCAGACACATACGTGTAAAGACTGGGCGGAAATAGTAATACCTGAGGGGAATTACAGAACAAACACGTCTAAATTCACTTTCTCGTCAATTATATGTATTACAATTACAAGTATGTACAAAAAATATCCGGTTATACTCACAGGAAATCGGATATCCAAAATGCAAAGCAAAATATCGGACATTTCCAAAACTCTCCACAGTTGTCTCCAGGTTTCCAAATTTAGCTCAAAATAACTGAGGTCTGCGGCATCAAATTCATTGTCAATTTTTTTCAAATACTCATGAAAGTACTGTTTCTCATTAGCTTCCAATTGTGCTGCCGAGAAATTGTGCTTCCACGCTGGTCGCGTCGGGAAATCCAATTCCGGTGGGAAGAAATCCTCTACTTTACACTCCATATATTCTTCTAAAACAGGGACAATTCCTTTCCGGGCTTCACGCTTTTGAGCCTCCATCTGTTCTTTTGTTTCTGGGCGAAACATTAATGCATACCTGTAATCAATTATAATTTTTTGTGTTTTTATATTTCCAAATTTCATTCGCCATAATTCCAATCAAGGTTGAACACCAAGTGAATCAGCTTGATTTATCTTAAAGTGTAGCTAAAAGCTAAAATAATGGCAAGGTATATTCAGAAAAACATAAACGTTGTAAACGTTGTAAATTATAAATACCTCCCAGGTTGATTCCGGCTAGGAGCGGGTCTATTTTCGAATTTTGTAAACTCTTGCGACTGCCCTTCCACAATTGTGACTGAATCTAACCAATTCAAACAAACCCAGTTAATTTCGTTCATCACAACCACTTGAATGTTTACATATGAGAAAGACAACAATTCCTACGAAAATGTAAGCATAGGTACCTCCATCGCCAGAATCGGAGTACTGACGAGGTCGATCATCCCGATTTTGTATCCGGTCTCGTTTAGCCTTCAATTGCTCTTTCTTCTGTTTCCCACTAAACGCTTGTTTTCTGGGCATGGTTAAGTAATGTATTTACCGCTTATATTCCGTCCCTTCCGAAGTTTGTCAATCTAGAAACAAAATTAAACATTAAATATAATAAGTACAGCAACAAACGGACCCTTTAGAATAGTTTAGAATAGATTAGACCTTTGGTCCAAAATGTTTATTAAAGGTGAATGTGTCAAAAATAAATGAAGCATGCACCTACAGGCTACCGTAATAAATCTCAAGTGTGATAAGGGAAGTAGTACATATTACGTCATCAATCGGGGTCAGTCAGTCCCTCAGACCCTTCCGTTTACGGCAATGCTA
>JAQGBT010003854.1:0-18280 GCA_034698585.1 Disparrhopalites patrizii | reverse complement strand
GGAGAGAGAGAGAGGAGAAAGGAGAGGAGAGAGAGAGAGGAGAAAGGAGAGGAGAGAGAGAGAGGAGAAAGGAGAGGAGAGAGAGAGAGGAGAAAGGAGAGGGGAGAGAGAGAGGAGAAAGGAGAGGAGAGAAAGAGAGGAGAAAGGAGAGGAGAGATAGAAAGAGAGAGAGGAGAGGAGAGAGAATGTGCCTGGAAGGAAGGGAAGAAATAAAGCGCTACAAAATGGGATGAGAGAGGCGAAAGGAATGACGAGAAAGGACATGTAAAGACATCTTGTAATAGAGAACATGCCTATGCATATGTATCTACATATTGTGAGAATCCTGATCCAGGAGAAAAAGAACCAAAGTATGAGTAGAAAAAAAATGCTTGGGATAAGCTTTACGGGGAAAGTCCCCGACATAGGTATTGGAGTTATATATATATATTGGGATAACAGCAGAGACCATGAATATGTACAGATACTTCCGTGTTCCTATACGCGCATATGAAAATTCCTTGGATGGACGAGATTGACCAAAAGGAGTAAAGAATGAGGAAAGGAAGCAAATTGCGAACGGGAACAACCATAAACAAAACAAAGGTTCCTCTCCAAAACAAAGAATTTCTTTCCAGGAGAGTGAAAGGGTCTGAAAGGAAATGAAATGTAAGGGTCTTGTACGAATGTCTGTAATATTTGAGGAGGAGACCGAGAGGGAGATAACTGAGTACATATGGAAAGAGGATGGGCGAGAGAGAGAGAGAGAGAGAGAGGGGGGGGGAGGGAATTTACATCTTTCTGGCGTGAACATACTACTACGGAGGAACATGCAACTCTCAATTATTAAGGTATATATCACGCAATGGCAGGAAAGGGTTGAAGAAGAAAGTTTTTAGTTTTTCAGGGGAAAAGGCAGGGGCGGAGAAAAGACTGGGTTGCTGGAGGAGGTTGAGGAGGATTTGGAAAGAAAAGGGAAGAAGCTGAGGAGGGGGAAATGTATAAGAGAAAAATAAGGGAAGGAGAGAAAGTGAAATAGGGAAGATATACTTTCTCCCATGGAAGAACACACATATTGGAGAAAGGATGCGGCTGAGAAAGATGATCCTAATGCTTCTATTCATTGTTTATCTCAGAAAACGTATCACCACTACTACTCCAACCAAGCATAAGAGCCGTTTGTACTATGTGCGCTTAAAAGAACCAATAACTCATCCATGACAAGAAAGAGGACAGAGTTTGGGAGGAGAGAAAGATAGAGAGAGAGAAGAGAAACAAAAAGGAAACTCACCGATTGTTCGAATAATATCGAGATCTTCCAGGATCAAAGAGTCGTAGTACTCAGTTTGTCCCATTTTGCATCTGTGGATGTACGTACTTCCGTATGTGATAGGAACTGTAGAAGAAGAAAAATTGAATAACAAGTTCTTCCTCCACTGGTGACTTTCTTCTAACGGAGCTCCTCTTTCTTCGTAGTTGAGCGTTGAGAGAGATTCTTCTTCTGTTCTTTTTATATATTTTTTTTTGTCCTACAGGGATAATTCAATTTGCCAGAGTTGCATCCTAACAAGGTTTCCTATTTCAACAAATTCATAATAAAAATAATATTATTGTGCGGGGAAGAACTAGAGGATTACATGATATGTACGTTGTAGTACAAATGCACATATTTCCTTGTGCATAATTCAACTGACGGATTTAATTAGACTTAAAACATTTTCACATCTAGTGGAAGTATCCTCCAGTCTCGTCTTTCTTATTCCCTGTATACGTACATGTATAAGTGTATATAGGCTAACTTTTGTAATTCCACGAATACTACATGTGCTACTTGTTCCAAACAAAGCTGGCACTATCCCTTGAATTAATTCACTAATCACATGCAAATCAATTCCGACAACTCACGTTCTCTGTGAGGGCGGGCCCTTTATAATGGGGTGGACTTAAAGCAGAATCAGTAATTTAAGCTCAACGTGATGCCAGAATAGTGTACACGAAGGGATCCTTTATTCCTTATGCCTTGTACAAACATATGCATTTTTATTAGATTCCGTACTATTATTAGCCCCATAGTTCCTCAACATGCTCTTCCCATTTAACTTCCTCTACACCCCAAAGAATGTGTTGCTATCTAATTAAAAAAAAAAATTTATGATTACATACTTATGTTTCCCTCCCTTTATTATTACCTCCTATCTCTTCCGGTGTACAATGTAAATGGAGGGAAAAAATCTCTCTCTCCCAATACTGAAATTGGGAGAGGGAGAGAGCTACAGGCAACCTCATAGGTAGAAAAGATAACATGTAGAAAAAGCAATAAATACGATAAAAAATTGGTACTTTAATAAAAATTCTTTTGCCGAATTCATTTCCTGTTATAAGTTTTAATTTCCCGAATTAAAAAAAAAAACTAAAAACATGTAAACCCTATAGATGCCTATGAAAGGTTTGTTGAAAACTTTTTTTCCACCAGAAGAGCATTCCACAGAGTGATTGAAATCGATTTAAAAAAAATGGTGTCGGTATAACTATATATCCGCAAAAATGTTCAGTGGTGAGGAGATGAGTTCAAAGAAAAGTATTAGAAAAGTTTGTCAAATCTTGCCCCATGGTGATTATACCACCTAAAAAAACTTCTGGCATGTAATCTAATAAGCAGTAAAAAAAACGAAGAAAGGAAAAAAAGTTTTTTTTTTCGACTCTTCATGGAAGTAATTACCTGGAGTTTTTTTAAAGGTTTTCTACCAGCCTCCCTGCTCCAGTGGATAATGATGAGGATGATGGCACTCGTCCTCTCTTCAAGTGAACAGGAAGAGAGGAATTATAAGCTTTCTCCCCTCTCACTTTTTTTTCTTGACAAGGAAGACAAGAAGATTGTGATGATGAGATGTGTATATTTTTCTCCCTCTTCTTCTCCCTCAAACAAACTCTTCTGGATGAAGTGGGGCAGAAAATTGTATTGCAAGACAAACGTAGTAGGTATATATCTGATGAGGAGAAATTCACTTTTTATTTTTCCTAGGAAAACTTTTTTTTTTATTAATCCCCCTGTAAAATATATTCGATTGCCCCAAGTCACTGGTAGCAGTAGTTGAAGTAACAATAATAACAATCTTTTACGTATGCCCTAAAAATGATTCCTTTGAGAAGAGATTGGAAGAAAGTCTGTAGAAGAAATGGATTTCCTTTGTTCTTTTTCTTGTGTCCAAAAAAAAACAAAAAAATGGGTTTTATATTACAAAATTCCACTCCGACCGTCTCTCTTATGTGTAGAGAGAAAGGGGGGAAAGGTGTAGAAGATGCTTTTGATCACTTCTGTACTCCACGAGGTCCACGAAGGAAATGAGTAAAGCTGGAGTAAAGGACGGTGTGTTAACTAGAAGCCAGACAACCTTCTTAAGCTCCTTCCTTTTCCCTTTGCACTCCACACTCAAATGTATACAGAGAGAAAGAGAGAGAGAGAGAGAAAGAGAGAGAGAGAGAGAGAGAGAGAGAGAGAGAGGAAACATCTCTGGGTATGGTGGAAGCTCCATTTATTTGTATTTGTATATTCGTATAGGCAAGGGAAGATGCGGAAGAAGCCGAAGAAGACGAGGCTTCTGAGCACTGTGGATGTGGCCTCATATTCAAACAACTACAGCCCACCTTCCCTACTACATAAACTTCCTTTCTGGCACCCTTTCCCCCTTAGTTTTTTTTTGTTTTTATTTCGTAAAAAATAAACAATTGTTTAAAAAAAACATATATTATGAACAGGGAAAAAGTAAAATAATTTTTTTAGGTATATGATAAGTAAAATTTTAATTATCTTTTTTTTAATGTCCTTTAATATGAAATCTTACCCATATTATTACCTCAGAGCACGCAACTACGCATATAGAGGGACTATAGGGAAGTCTATACACACATTTATATGTTTTCATTGTTTCATGAGGTAATCCTACGGATTATCAGCATTGTTTCATTATTTTAAGTAAAGGAAAAAAAAAGACATTGTAATTTCACATCCTCACAATCTAGTTCACTTTCCCTTTTGATTATTTTTCTGTCACTTTTTGTATGCGTATGGAAACAATTCCATATTATCCTTGACCATTAACACCATCAATGGTGGAGTTAATGTGTGGATACTGTCTGCAGGTAAAAATCTTTTTAACATGCAAAGGTATTAATTAGATTTTTTCTCTCTTTGTTTTCTTTTCAAGAATATTTTTTTATTTGAGGAGGAGGAGGGGCATTTAATTTGAAGATTATATAAGGAGATGGAATGTTAATTTTGTGTAAGTTGGATTTGACTTTTAGCTGTGTAGCTGTTTGTGTAAATCATAAATCTGACGAATGCAATCTGACGTTTGGTCTGGATACATTATTTGCTGCATTTTTACATTTTTGAGTATTTTGTCTAGAGCGTCCAGTTCCATTTTGTCGTGACGGATCCTCTTTTCATGGTGAGGTGGCAATTGGCAATACCATGGTTAATTAAATATGTGTATGGGCATACGTAAGTAAGGCAAGTGAATGTAAGTTCCTAAAGCTCCGAGCTGTTGAAATGCCTAACTACATTGTTGACATTGTAATTACTAGAGGAGGGTCCTAAATTTTTAGTCATTGGCACTTGACACTCGGAAATGCCGTGCTTTGTTTGTCTCGTCTTTTTTATCTGTTTTTTGGAACTGGAATTACATGAAGATCACTAGAATGTTACAGAATGGAAAATTGTGATTTCAACTACTACAAATTATATAACTATGTATTATTACATCTATATCGTATTTGTGGATTGAATAAATCTAGAAAAAAACCTTCTTCAACCCGCCAGCAATTTTAGTTTGGGAGGGTCACACTAATTTATTTATTATGGAGTCAAATACATTTCAGCAAGAGTGTTTGCGTACTGTCTAAATTGTTGACATATTCCTGAAGTTGAGCTTTTTTTTGCATTTACTAGATGCATTGCCATGCCATGTAATTACCATGTAACCAGTATGTTCCTTCTTAATTTCAATTTATTTTTAAATTATTCTCAATCAACAAATGCATTTAGTAGAGGGCGGGGGATGAGTGAAATATTTTAAAGGAGGAAGAGACGAAAACTTTTTTTTTTTAGTGCTAAACTGAAAAATCACATCTTCCATTTGCTTGGAAGATGTAGAACATTTTGCTAGCAAAATGTGTGCAAGACGTAGAAAATAATGTATGAGCAAAAGAAAATGTGTGTAGGCGCTTTGTAACATGTGGAACTGTTGTGCATTGGCCTGTAATTTGGAACTTACATAATAATTACTGCAGGGGCAATGCTTCTCTCCCTTATTTCTTTTTAGTCTCTGATCATTCCTTGATGGGACTTGGCGAGCGTCGCTGCTCAAAATGGCTTTCAGATGACTTCTTCTACTTTTGGATGATCAAAAAATGTGCAAGATATTCGGACCATGTCACTTTTCTTTTTGCTTCACATGTACAGATTTTACAACTTGTTCCTCCGACTACTACATTTGCTCCACTTGTAATCATATATACACTAAGGAAATTCTATGCCGGTTTCTCCTGGGACAATTCTATAAGAAGAGAGGAAGTCAGAGAAAGACAGAGAGAGAGAGAAAGGAGCAAGAGCAAAAGATGTGGTTCCAGTCATGCTCAATTTACACTTTTGGTCATCCGTGATTTACGACCGTGAGTGTAGTTGTTGCTAGTTTGTTTGTTTGTTTACAGCAGGTTTTCCTTAAACTTTCACGGTTCTTTTACTGTCACAAATGTCTTTTTTAATACTTTTCCCTCTACAATTTAAACACATTTCCCTCCTACCCCCTTACATTCTCTCTCTCTCTCTTGTTCTTAATCTTTCTCCTTTTTCTCTTTGTCCACTTTTTTTTTTAAAATTTCTGCTTCCTTTGCAAATGTCAAATAACTTTTCATTACAGCAACTTATGTATTCGAGTGGATGGCGTGGGTTGAAATGGGAATTAAATGAATGCTGGATGCTGGAAGGATGTCGCGTACATCCCCCAAGTATATATGTATATTAGATTCCCATCAAATATATTGTGCACATATGTATATAGTATCCTCATACATATTGTAAGTACATGCATACATTTAAACAGTTTGCATTTTTGTGTAAAGGACCATCCCTTTCAGCCGAAATGTGCCATCGTGTGATTAAATCAAAAGACTCACGGCTTGCAAATTAGTTCAAATGGCTTACTCCTATTACGATTATGTACATATGTTTGGTCACATATGTATGCAGGGACACGTAACGCACATAGTAGAAAGTAGGAGTCACTTTAAAATAGATTTCACTTTCCCGCCTCTCTTCCCTTCATCTCGCCCATTGTTTGGAAAGTGGCTTGACACACTAAGTGCCGAAGATTTAATTTTTTTTTCCCCCGTCTTCCATCGATTCTTTTTGCTGGTGACAACGTTTTCCTTTGAGATTCCTCTTTCTATCATTCCCTTTTACTTCCTCTTTGTCTCTCTCTCTCTCTCTCTCTCTCTCTCTCTCTCTCTCTCACTCTCTTTGTTTTCCGCTCTTTACATGCATGATGATAAAATCCTAATTAAAGGATTAAATACACTGTGGCTAGTCGCGGCCGTCCAAGGACGGAGGAAAAAGAGGAAAGCTACAGGGAGTAACATAGGGAGAGGCGGAGGGAGAGAATCCAATGTCTGGAGACAAAAATAGGGGGAGAAACAGAGAGAAACAGACACAGAAGGAAAGAGAGGGACAAAGAGAGGCAGAGAAGGAAAGAGAGGTAAAAAGAGAGAGAAACAGAGGCAGAGAAGGAAAGAGAGAGAGAAAGAGGGAAAGAGAAAGAAGGGGGAGAAAGAGTGAAAGAGAGAGTGAAAGAGAGAGAGAAAGAGTGAAAGAGAGAATGTGGTAGAGAGAAAAAGGGAAAGAGAAAGAGGAAAAGAGATAGGAGAGATAAGAAAGAGGGAGAAAGATAGAGAAAGAGAGAGAAAGAGAGAGAAAGAGAGAATGTGGAAGAGAGAAAGAGGGAAAGAGAAAGAGGAAAAGAGAGAGGAGAGCAAGAGGGAGAATGAGGGAGAAAGAGAGAGAGAGAGTGAAAGAGAGAGAAGAGAGGAGAGAAAGAGAGACAGACATAGATTGGGAGAGAAGGAGGAAACGGGGCAATGAGGGAGAAGAAATGGGGGATAAGCCTTTTTGGCATGAATTGCAATGTGATTTATCATGCTGTTCCACTCACTTCCCATTTTATTCTGTTAATTACGTATGTTGCACAGTAAATAACAACGTCAACTGACACTATGTTTACATTCTAATGGGAATTCTACCGCATTTGCCCCTAGTTCACGTACCTATACGACCAGCATACATAGACCTACCTTTTCATCCATTTCATAGGAATCCCAAAATGCTTTTTATGTCTTATACCTTTCAGGCATTTTGGTCGATGCTGAAATAATAGGATAGAACCCAACCGTGGAATTGTATGTATATTTATGGAAACATAATGGTAGATTATACGATACAAAGTTCCTGGAAGGAAGCGGTACTACTTACTAGGACAAGCTTACGGAAGGTTTCACCAGTAGCAAACAGAAACAATGATTACAATTTTGGTATATTATTTGACATTCGAAATCCGCAACAGCCATTCAAGGTATAGTTTGTATGTTATACTAGTAAAAGGTGTATTTCCAGTGACATGTTTTCCTTCTCCTCCCGATTGTAATGTAAATAGGAAGTTGTTATTGCGCGATTTCCTTATGTATATACACACTCACTCATATGAACATTTCATCCATGGAACACGCAACTATTACCACTGCAGTGAAGGGGGGAAGACTTTTCTACGTATAATTCATGCAATTCGGTATAGTTGGGAATTCTGGTTTATGTAAACTATTGGCATGTTCCTGGGAGTAATGGTAATAATTACAGCCCTTCAACAAAGAAGTATAATATACTCCTGGAAATTCGTATGTATACTCATACTTTTTACTCGAAACCGTTGGAGATCCTTGTTACACAAGAATATCCATGTATGGATTATACTCCAATCTTACCTTCTTTCACCGTCTCTCGCCTTTCACCAGCTGGAATTCAATGGGTGAAAATCACAAGTTCCTCTTCCTCCTTCAGCACGTAGACATCACCAGGAATTATTTATTTTAATCATCATTATTTTCATCCCAGATATTTTCTTTTGCCATGTCTGTATACTTTGTGGGATAATTCGCGGCATCACGGAAACGATATGCAAGCAGACAATGTAATATTTATATTTATCCGCCTACGTAAAAATTATTTTGATTTACATGACTGTACCATTCAAATCGGCGAGACTGGAGGAAAATATTGAATGCTGCTTTTTCTTTCTACACTGAACATGCAAAAAATGCATAGATTTGTCATCATCATCAGTTTTTCTCTTCCTCTCTTTCCCCTTTGCATCTCATGAGAATAAAATATTGCAATGCTGGTACTCTTAGGTTAAAAGGGTTGGGACAAATGCTGAGTCTTGGTTTTTTTTTGTATCTATCCCTCCTAGAAAAAGTCCTTGACAGTGACTCCATTTATTTTTTTTTCTCCCTGATCTTTCTTTCTCCTCTAAACTGATTTTTTTTAACTGGGAGGAAAAGGGGAAGAAGATGAAACAAAAGGGTTTGCTTTGCGATTACCCAGAGGAGAAAAATCCAGATGGAAGGCATTGAAATTGAATTTCAAATCGAGCCTCTGATAATCACCCACCTTTGTGTGTCTGTGTTTTCTTAGAGGAGCACACGACGCAAATATTGTGAAAGGATCGAAACAAAGACTAAATACATAAGTTCGGTAGGATAGGTAGTACAATAACAGCCATGATGTTATGGAAATAGACGAAAAACCTAAACGAAAATAAATTATTGGGGTGGGGGGAGGTGAAAACCGAGAAAACCAGAGACAAAAAATTTCCGACATGTGTATTTACATGATGCCCACAAATACAGTGAAAGACCTCAGGTCTTTTTCACCTTGAATAATTTACAGTTCAAAAGAAAAAAAAATTGTAAAGAGTGCAAAAAAAAAAATCAAAGATGAGAAGAAATTGTGAGTATTACAGTAATAAAGACAAAATACGTAGAAGGAACCCAATTTTACGTCGTTTGTTAGTGAGCAGGAAATGCAAGGAAGGTATGTGCGTGTGTTTTTGTGTGGAAGGAAATAAGAGTTGAAATAAATAAGTCATAACACTAAAAAAAAAAATCATAACATACTTACTTATATTCCACCTATAAAATCTCTAGAAAAAAAAAGTTATGACAACGACCGTGCACTTCCTTACGCACACAGGGCCAAAGCCCAAAACATTCACACTTTTTATACATACCCAGACATCTCCTACAGTGCTTCCACCGTGTAAATCAGATCAAGGAATAAATGAATTATTTTTGTTGGTGCTCTTGATATTTTATTTGTTTAACGCCCGATTGCACTGGCACTGCTGCCAAAAATACGGTCCCTGTCATGCCTTTACATCCATGCCCTGTAGGTATATATCCATGTTTATTTATACTATCGAAAGAAGGGGAAAAAAAAAACTTTGTCATCATGTAAAGAGTTCACACCAATCACATACATCATATGGGAGAGTTGGTTGAAAAATAAATCCACATTTTGCTGGACATTCTCATTGAGTGGAAAAATTAGTCTTTGACAGAATACTACTAGACAGGGAAAAAAAGACCACCCTCGGGATGATGATCGCGACAAGAGCAACAAGTATAGCATTCAACCACGACACACGCAAATTTTTGACATACACATGTACAAGTACTCGCCCAATTTTAATATATATTTTTTTTTTTCATTTTGTGCAAGCACAAATACTTTTTATGTCAAGGTAAAAATGCGAACCAGGACTTAATTGATTAATAATGGCATTTTCATCTCCAAAATACACAATTTTGCTTTGACTTTCCCTTTCAACAACGCTGTTATGAGATGACATAGAACTCAGGAGGGTGGTGGCAACAAATATGACAGGCACTTGTGGAAAGTATGTACTTCCAAAATACCACAGGGTGTTTACAGTACATCGTGCAACATACAGTGTGACTCACAAAAAACGGTACCCAAATGCCTCTTGGCTCTATTTGACTAAAGTTGAGGTTTCAAGAGTGAACCAATTGCAGTTTTATTAAAGATTTTAAACTTTCATAATCTACGCCTATCTTTCAATTGAGAGTTTCCAAATGAGGAAAAAGCCTTCCGGAGAAATTGCAAATGATTGATCTCATTTTACATTTGTCCGCTCTTTTAATTAACGTGTCTGGAACTTTCCAGAAATACCCCGAAACTAACTAGATTCAGCTGAGAACGAGACAGAGGGCAGGAGGGGAATCCTAACCAGGGTAAAATTTATATTGGGATACAAATTAATTCCTTTCGTTTCCTATAAATAGGAAAGGAATAAATAGGAAAGGAACATGGCCTGGAAAGAAATATAGATGGGGAGAAAGGAGGAAAAATTATAAAACAAGGTCGTGTGCAACTTGACATGACATGTGCCTCTTTATCACAAAATTTCATTCCAGATTTCCCTGCCACCACCAATCTACAATTAGATGCATAACCTCGGTCATTATTATCCCATGATGACTTTATTGTTTTGCAACTACAATCAAATGCGGAATCCACGTGGCTCTTCTGGTAAAATGATCAAAACGATATTTGTACGACTGCTGAATGCCCTTATACGGAATATAGGTGAGAGGTCTCCAGCTCGCGTTTTATTGGACAGACCCTGTACGTCACGGCAGGTAAATAAGTATAAACATATTTTTTTTTCAGAAACAAACTAAAATAATTTAATGGGATTTTTTCCCTCCACTTGTACTTACACGTTTTGACCCAGATTGTTAGATTTACACTTGACAAGTACGTACTTATACACGAGATATGTAACCTCATACCTGCTCCCATGAGATTAAGTATACCTGTATGGTATGTATAGTTGAAAAAAAATACGTCACGGATTTCCTACGGTGTAACATCTCATGTGTGATTGTTTTTTAGGGGGAGGGAGAGAAGGAAATAGTACTCAAGTGTGGTGCTTGAGTCTTGTGTAGTTACAAGAGTGTGAATCACATCTTCTATCTACATAAGTACCAGAGAGACAGAGGATGTCGAGGGAGGGCAGAAGGAGAAGAGAAGTGATGAGTGAAACATAATCTCACACCATCAAAATGTGTGTAGGTCTACACATTATGATTGCTACATTATTACCATGATCTTCAAGAAAATATAATCAATCTTTCGCATAGTATCCCCACACTTCGTATCAGCGTCATAAACCTAACACTTTTTCTCTCTCTCTCTCTCTCTCTCTCTCTCACTCTCTCTCCTTCTCTCTCACATTCTCTTTTTACAATGAATGATCCGCAATGAATCATGAAGAAGCATAGGGAGGAAGAAGCAGAAGAAAAAAAATAGGCGAGAAGGATAAGCCACACGCCTCATAATCAGGTCATACGCATTAATAATATCAAAAGTTTTGCGACTTCGCCAGTTGCGACTGCTCCTCACGGAGTAACATACGCTTTTTCCATAGGCCTGTAAACACCAAAAAAAAAATTTGGGAAAGACTTATTACTCACCACATCACAGTAGAGAGAATCCCGAGAAATATGTTGGAACTTTTACAGTGGAGAAAAGAAAGAGAGAGAGAGAGAGAGAGAAAGAAAAAAAATTGAAACCTTGCTTGTAACTCATTCATTTCTTACTTCCTGAAATACGCATGTTTTCTTCATCTCTTCTATCCCTCTTCCAAAGCTCGTAATGCTAATGTAAATACACCTAATTATTTACCACCCTTGTGATAGATTTCATGGGGAATTAGTGAGGGAATTGTGGCGGATTTAGTTTCACTTTTCCTTAGAAATGTCGGATTTTTTTTTTCCTTGTACATTTTATCCTACTTACATTTGCCGAAACTTGTCTGTGTGATTCTTTTTGGTCGTGTACCTTTCCATGCGTTCAAGAACGTGTAAAAAATAAAAATTTGGCCTTCTTTGACATATTTTACAGGGTGACATTTTTTTAATGTCCAATTAAACCCATTCCGTTCTTCTTATTCTAGTATTCTTTTCCGAGACTATTTGACGCATATAGACAGGAATAATACCAATTCAGAAAGTCGAAATTCCGATGTATTTATTTTTTAGGGAAATGTGTACTTGTAATAACTCACGCTCCTGAGTTATCCTATTCATTTGCATAGCACTGAAAAATTAATATAAAATTAATATTTTAAATGCAAAAAAAAAATTAAGATGGCTGGAGTGTTGCTCCTTAATTTTGCAATGTACATAGGTTAATTTTGCAATGAACTTGGGATATGCAATTTCAGAAGGATGTGCAATACAAGTGTAAAATGGTTGAAATTTTAGCTTCCTGAATTAGCTTAGTTCCTTTCTCTGTGGTCAGTACTTCCAACGCTAGAAGTTCAGTTGGTTGTGATTTAAAAAAAAAAAACCCACCCTGTAGAAAATATACCCGGAGATTCATACTTAATTCTCTTAAAATATTGCAGCAACTGGCAAAAATTGACTTTTCAGTATACGCATACATACGCAGGCTTGCACTCATGCGTCTCTGTCAAATACAACATATATTCTCAATTTTATTCAAGAGACGTTCGCCCTTAACATGCATTGAGGAGATAAGTCGAAGCGTGAAAGAGGAAGGGAAGATGGAAGGAGATAAAGCAACGAGGAACAAAGAGGCTAGTTACTCCAAAGAGAACAAGCCTCATTCTACAAGAAAAATGGCATTACTACAAGAGTGTACATGCATCTACACCACGGAATGGAATTAGATGCGAAAGCGGGGGAAGGTATACATGCACACAGTACGTCGTCTAGCCTTCTATTGTACGAGTAGCGGGAGAACAAAAGCGGGAGGAAGAGAGAGAGAGAAAGATGGGAAGGAGGGAAAAGTTAGTCAACGGTATAGAAACGACACAGAACAAGAGAGGCCCCCAGACGTATAGCCAGAGAAGAAACAGGAAGAGAAACAGAGGGACAGAAGGAGAAAGTAAACAGACAGAAAAAAGAGAAAGAAGATGGGAGCGAGAGGGAAAAAATAGAAATAAAATGGGAGCGAGAGAGACGCAGCGAAAAAAAGAGAGCGAGAGAGAGACAGAAAGAAAAACAAAAGAGGTAGAGAGATTGACAGAAAGAAAGAGAGAAAAGAGCGAGACAGAGACAGCAAGAAAGAGAGAAAAGAGCGAGAAAGAGACAGAAAGAAAGAGAAAAGAGGTAGAGAGAGACAGAAAGAACGAGAGGAAGGAGCGAGAAAGAGAGAAAGAACAAGAGAAAGAACGAGAGAAAGGAGAGAGAAAGAACGAGAGAAAGGAGCGAGAAAGAGACAGAAAGAAAGAGAAAAGAGGTAGACAGAGACAGAAAGAACCAGGGAAAAGAGCGAGAGAGAGCGAGAGAGAGGCAGAAAGAAAGAGAAAAGAGGTAGAGAGAGAACAGACAGCGAGAGAGAGAAAAAAAGAGCGAAAGAGAGTCAGATTGAAAGAAAGATGGAGAAAAAGAGTGAGAGCAATGGAATGAAAGAGAGACACGTAGTGAAGAGAGCCAAGAATAAAAGAGCGATAGAAACAGAGAGAGAAAATGGGAGCAAGAGAGAAAGAAAACAGAAAGAAAAAATGAGAAAA
This sequence comes from Disparrhopalites patrizii, assembly GCA_034698585.1. Taxonomy (NCBI): domain Eukaryota; kingdom Metazoa; phylum Arthropoda; class Collembola; order Symphypleona; family Sminthuridae; genus Disparrhopalites; species Disparrhopalites patrizii. The sequence continues at coordinate 4,634 of JAQGBT010003854.1, read as the reverse complement.
TAGAGTTGGAGAGAAAGAAAAGAAAGCAAGAGGGAAAGAACAGAGAGAGAAAAGTAAGGCAGCAAAGATATTTAAAGAGAAATAATAAACTAGAAATCCCTGAAATAATTAGAAAGAGATAGAGTGAGTGAAAGGGAAGAAATAAGAGAGAAAGAGAAATGAATAATTCGAGAAAGAAGGTGAAAGACGAATGAACCTTAGAGAGAGAGAGAGAGAGAGAGAGAGAGAGAGAGAGAGAGAAAATGAAAGCGAAATGAATATTTAGAGAGAAAATGAAAGAGAAACGAATAACTAGAGAGAGAAAGGGAGAGAGCAAGAAAAAATCAGAGAGAGTGAAAGCAAAAGACGGAATGAGAGAATGTGAAAGATAAAGAAAGAATTGGAGAGAATGAAAGAGAAAGAATGATTGAAAGTGAAAAAGTGATAGAGAAACAAAAGACAGAAGGAGAAAGAAAGACCGAGAGAGAGAGAGAGCGAAGGAGATGGAAGGACAGAGAAAGAGAGGAATAATTTATGCAGGCGTAAAGAATTGACTGAAAGCGAGGGCGCATAATAAAAGGAAAGTTGTGTTGGAAAAGAAAATGATTGTGATTATAGTTCTGGTAGTACAAGTTACGTATGCAAAAAAAAAAACTTTCTGCGCCCGGCTTTGTCTCTTATTTTCTGAATACATACAATAGGATGTCGGCGAAGAAGCTTTGAAATTATCCTTGGATTTTTGTATCCGCATATCAATGATATTATTTCTCATAATCTCCTAGCATTGTGTGTGGAATATGCGACGACAAATTAAATTGGTCCTTCAAGTTACATTGACAATACAAACCTGGTTCTTGCAACTCCCCCGCAAAAAAAAGGGGCACTGACATGTAGATACTCCCACCGTAGAAAGGTACATTGTCCTTGTTGATGATATTAACAATGACATTGCCATTTCCTTGGTGGTATACAAAAGCTGATTTTCCCGGCTGGTAGTAGGGGAGTGGGAAAGGTGCAAAAAAAATGGCTTGTTAAGGCACCGAAGGAAGAAAATCCCAACCTTACACTATTATTTCCGTTCACAATTTCCTCGCTAAAGCATCAAGCTACATTGGATTTCTTGGAATTATACTCACGATGAATCTTTCTCTCCCAATATTCTCTCCCACATTGAATAAAAGTGTAATATAGTCTGTGCAGGCAGAGGTTTCGAGCGGTTCCATGGAAATTTTCCAAGCGGCAATAATCACTCCTGATCCAATTTAAAATCTTCTGAACGGGAATATTCTGAAAACTCCCCAATAAACGATCGACCCTTATTGACTAAGATCCCGGGGAAAAAAAAACACCCACGACAAAATTATTCTTCATCGTGTGCAGTACATGCGCCTTATACCTCCTGTCGGATTCTGGATCAGCTAAGGAAGAACGTCCCTCGGTTAAAGAAAATCATCAAAATCACAGATATTTTGGGGCATTATGAAGCCGATTTTCTAATGAAAAGTTGGAGGAACATGAAGTGTATGGAATCAAAACGGTTCCGGCCCATTTCCCCCCTCAAAAGTGGCTTGTTTAAAAAAAAACTTGGAGTAGCGACTTCTATCATTTTCTCCGGGTGCATTTTTTATGTAGAAAGTGACAATTGCGTTTTTTTAACATTCAAGTTCCAAAACGGTTCAATCTACCACATGGTCCATATTAAGCGTGAACTAAAAACAATACATAATTACATATGGTGATATGGTACTGGGTTTGTTTAACTTTCGAGGAAGATGTGTCTATATATGAGCAATTTTGATGAAATAAAATTGGCTTCTTCACCATTATTTTTCTATCAGTTTCAGGCGTAAAGATTAAAATATTTGAAAGTGAACTTGAACCGATTTGGAGCCATAGCTTTCATATGGTGCACGCATATATGTATATGCATGTAAATTCTACGCAGATTTCCCACCAACACCAAACACGTGGACTTTTGGGTGGTTGTCACCAAGTAGCCTAGTTTCTTCGCTTTATGCAAAATAAAGAAATGGGATGCAATGAGCTTTTTTTTACGTTGCTTCCGGATTAAACCCAAAGGCTTGACTTACTTCTGGTGTACAAAATTTTCCGCTGATACATAAATAATTTGCTTCAGTCCATCGTTTACATTTAGGTTTTTTTTTTTTGCGTAGGAATAAATTTTTTTAAATTGGTAATAACTAATAGCCTAGCACATACCAGAATTATTCTCACTACTTTCTCTATTGGATTTTAAACAGTAACAGGTCACAGACTCATCATTACTGCTGAATTATTGCATAGCTTTAAATCCAAGCGGGTCCAGAGTTCACAGACATAAAGACAGGTAACATGAGTTGAAGATGTGACCTGTAAAGCGAACTTTGTACCTTCAATCCATCCTGCTAATATTAAATGATTTCATCGCATTCTTGCTCCTCAGACGTGATTTCGTCTATAATAGCAAACTGATTGGACTGTGAACTCCTGTAAGGTAAACAATCCGGAAAAAAATCTCTGTATGTATACACCCGGTGTAATACTTACTTTGTAGCACTTTTCCCCACAATTTCACATTCCTTTCTCCTCTCCATGTTATTCATATTTTTTTTTTCAAGAATACATTTTGAGTCACTGTAGAAAAAAATGAGCGCTCACGCACGCCGCGTAAGTAGAATAAGTCAATAAACAAAGATATATTGGTTGGTGAACAGATATTTTCTTTTTAATTTTCGTACTTCCCCCCGCCCTGAAGAAGTTGTACCCGGTTCATCGGCTTCAAATTGCATATATTATACTAATCTATATGTAGACGTAGGCATGCACGTACTCTGGGACATAAAACATGGTTTGCATACGCAGAATTAGTACCTAATTTTTATGGGAAGTAATTGCTCAAAAAAGAGCAGGAGTCAGAAAAAAAATGCTATTAACAACTAATGACTGACCTAAAAAAGCTTGTGTTTACACACAGTCATACTTTCTTCCTTTTAATAGTTCCAACTAACACAAATGTAGAAAAGCTAAGTTTTACATACACATGAAGGCGTCAGACATAATACGTACTTTGAATATGCAAGATCAATAATGCAATACTTTTTGAACCAAGAAGCTCCAGATTTGATTTTGGACTCGGTTATTCTATTGGTGTTACATGCAACATTCATAGCCCCAAAGAGTTATCCAGGCACACATTTTCTTTTGTGATACATTACTTTATTTACATGTATGAACTTTCTCCACCACAAATCCCGATTCCGTTTCCGCCTTCCATCATTGCCATTGTGTCCAGAATTTAAAATCGTTTCCTTAAAGTAGCTCAACACATCTCACTAAAAAAAATATGTAAGTATATATATGTACATATTGTAGGTATATATTTATATAAATTTTGCATGCTCTTACTTATTGTGTGCATTAAAGTAAAAATAAGTATAGGTGTATTTATATATACATACGTATTTATTTTTGATAAATATATTATATACATACGGCAATCTGTCAATAAAACATTTTCGGTTCACAAAAATCATACACGGAGCGACTCACAGAATCCCCGCCCCCCGAAGTTTACGGTCTTTTTTTTTAAAGGGAAATGATGAACTCGGGATTGACCTCATAAAAGTTTACTGCAATCGGCAATGTTTTACGTATACATCGTAACAACTCCCATATGGGTGTCAATACAGATTAGAGATGTACTGGAAGAAAAGTTAGTAGAAATAATTTTTTGTAAAATAATAATTATTATAATAAAATAACGTTTCTGTTTCAACCATTTTACGACTCTGGTGGCATTTTATTACCATTACATCTTCACCTACAGAAGAGAGGGAACTCCGTATGTATTCTCATGACTTTGCACCCAGGAAGAGAGTGAAAGGGAACATTTATTACCATGACCAGACTTTGCTTTTAAGAAAAAGTCTTGGTGGGTAACCTCCTTTTTTTGGGACCATAGAAGCGAGAGCTTTTCACTTTTAAACTTTTTTTTGCGTAATAATAATAACAAGGCATGACGAGACGTTTGTTTACATAGGAAGTATACTTGAACAACAGAGTCATTGTTGTTGATGTTTTACCACCTACTCCAGAGGTTTGCAAACATTGGTGGACTCTCGTGGTTCAAATTGCTTTCACCAACGGCCTTTTCTCTAGGCACCCGTAGTTACTATAAGTAATAGTGCATACCTATACACACACTTCCAAAATTCCTCCCAAGGGAGAGGAGATTCTCTTTGTCACAGGGTTGGCGTGTAAATGAATCCACAACAATTTCGATAAAGTTGGAAAAATTAAAATAGGGGACGAATTAAGGTCAATGCGGGTGGTGTAAGCGTGCAGGAACAGATACTAACATATTATACAAAGGCAAGGAAAATCCATGACTTAGAATTACGAGGGTGTCGTGCTAAAAACCGTGATTGATATGCAATGTAACATTGTGTATCAGTTTCAATAAATGTCGGGCAGACAAGCTTTTAGGGATTTAATGCTTCTCTCTCCCTCTTTCTCTTTTGCTATTTTTCTCTGTCTGTGTCTCACGCTCTCTCTCTTTCCATCTCCCTTTCTCGTCTTTTCCTCTCTCTCTCTCTCTCTCTTTCATTCTTTCTCTCTCTCTCTCTATCTCTTTAATTCTTTCTCTCTCTCTCTCT